>DWLO01004220.1:0-10181 GCA_018245335.1 Dalla quadristriga | reverse complement strand
TCACTGCAGAAATGGGTGTGGCGGTGATACCGCCCCGGGAGAACCGTATACAGGCTCTACCACCTGCCAAAAGTTCACTGAAAACTTAGTGCAACAGTGCGCCATACCGACCATCTCAAACTCACGATTTCACCAACCACTCCTTATTTTAGGGAACTCTTTTTTTTAGTGACTCCTTAATATCGGTACAACAATTTATTTTATTTGGTTACAAAATGCTGTTTACATAATATATGGTGCCAGTGCCTTCTTTAAAAATAGAAATAAAACACTAATATATATACTAAATATATTTAAGGCACATATAAATACAATATTAAGGGTATTTCTGTTTTATTTTACCAATATTTAAGAGTCGCCTAAGATAAGGAGTGGTTGGTGAAATCGGGCATTAATTTAGGAGTCCCGTATGCATGTTTATCTGTCTTTGTTACAAAAAACAACGACACTGAAAGTATACAGGAACAATTTTAGCTGGGTGGTTTACATTTCCTTGCATAGAATTCTATGCGAAATGATAATATTACTCGCTGTCACGGTGGATTGATTTTTTAGTTGGTACGAATTCGTACGGCAGTGATTTCTTATATTTCTAATGGGGTTTCCATTACTCTCATCGAAAAACTCAAGTACCGGTAGTGTTCGCAGATATGTAACATTCGCTGTTAATCTACTGAGTATGACTTACTGTGTTTTCTTATGCGCCAGCAAGTATTGAGATCGAGCATAAAAATAATTGGCTGAAAGCAAGTGCCGCACCCCTGCGCTGCGTCCCGCGCCTAATTGGCGAAGCTTTTTGCCCGCACCATTTTGTTCTAATCTAGATACCGTACAAATTGTAGTCAATGAAACGAACTCCAACAAGTATGCTCGTATGCATAAACACATTCAACTGTTCAACAATATTGCACGGGATTTCCTTGTCAATAGATTTTCAATGAAATGGAAATTACTGTTTATAATCGCATCAAGTTGGGCGTTACTTTGTAAAAATCCGTTTCTGTGGAATTAGGATATGTTTACAATCTAAAATACTAAATGAGCTACTAACTTAGGGGCGTATCGGAATTGGATCCTATGGCACGCATCGTAATTGCGCCTCTTCGTCATTATAAAATAAAGAGATACACTAAATAATAAAAACTAGAAATCATACAACATATTTTTATTTGTTGTAAAATGTTTTAAATTACCATTTTGTGAAACATTGCGCCCCTCTGAATATGGCGCCCACGCCACATAATTTTATTGTGATTTTGAAGTTAAATCAATTTGAATTTTGCGCGCTGTTTCCCACGTTTCTTACCTGCCCCACCCTGGGTACGAACTGGGTACTGACGAAATCTGAGTCACAGATTCGTTGCTGCTTCTGAGGAGTAGATGCAACGCAACGCCTTCTGAGTAATTTCACAGCATAATCGTTTTGTTTTGTTTACATAACTCGCCGTTACCCAGCCGTTCAGTTAAATCCGATAAAATATGGTTGAAGAAAATATTTATAATAGTATGCATTGAATCTCACTTCGCTATAATTACGTAGATGCGAGTGGCCCGCATAACATTGGTATTTTCAGAGTGAATAATTTAAACGGGCGCCGTTTTTACATCGCCGTCGTACTTTCTCTGCTTTCAACGCGAGACCGATAGTCATTAGCCGGACTTAGATAATTAATTGTACACTGTTCTCCCATGTTGACTGACCGCATTGAAAAGCGCATACGCCTATTAGCGTTATTAGGTACAATCAGTGTTCTAGATGTTTTTTTATTTTATTTGGAGGGCTAGGCAAAATTTCTGGTGCTGTTGCACTATAATATGCTATTCCCTAGTGGGATTTCATTCTGTAATTCATACGGGAGTAGCGAGGTAATTATGTATGCGCCATGCCTTTCCGGTCCTGGAATAGTTTTACTTTGTACATTGTTTTTTAAAACTTTTTTCGTTTGTTTTATCCGCTATTAATTCTTACAGGAAAATCCAGGTACAGTCATGTGAAAATGCAATCATTATCTATACATTCCGAATCGCGACGCATTTAGCTTAGAAAGACAATATAGATAACCATACAGTTCATAACAAATTTCTATGGCGCGTAATCACGCGCCATACATATTTGCCATACATATTTAATCAAATATGTATGGCAAATGTAAAATTGCTCCAGCCGGGATCCAAGGCTTAATCGCTACAAACATACGCTACGTCTACTTGGCTATATAAGTCGTGATAATATTGGATCGAGAAATTGCTTACAACTTAGCTCGTTACATTTATTTCTTTACTTTAAGAGCTGTGTAATAAATCACGTCTACTTTTACACTACATTTCAATACTTGTTGGATACTATAATTTAGTGTAACTTTGTAATGAATTATAGTCTCGCACGTAATTCATCTCGATACCTGTAAAATTTTCCACTTTTCTCGAAGAATTCAGAATGAGCAGTTGATGCGAAACGAAAGTGGTAATCGGATCGTAAATTAATAGTAATTAAACGGCCGGGTGACATGCGGTTTAAAAACCGTTTGTCAGTTTGTTTGAAGAGAAACAAAAATGAGCACTGGGAGCGATTGATTGCGGTATGAGCCCGAGCGCTGGCGGCGTCCTGGCATATCGTTCCGGTGGCGCGCTGATTGACGGCGCGGGCGGCCCGACGCTCGCGGTACGTTCCCCGTGGTGCCACTGGTCCGTGCCACATGGTGCAGCCGGAGTTTCTCACTCGTGGATTTTAATATGACTACTGTACTAGCATGAATATTACTGTTCGTTTAAGCTTGTTATACCTGACATAGACGTGAAATCCGTCTCCAGTGTCCATGGTTAATTAATTGGTTTCAATTACGCTTACGCTTACGCTTACGTATACGCTGAACTGTCTTCGTCTGAACGTATTTCTGACGAACGTTAAATAAAGTAAAATAAGTATAGCAATTCAAATTACTTGTAGGTATAAAAAGTTTTCATTCGGAAATTGATATGCGAACGCAGTGTTTAAAGTCAAGCTGAAATATCAGTAGCCCTACTGGTGGCATCAACCAGTGGTGCTACTGGGAACGAACGACCCCCTGAATTTTCCTGCGATTTCCCTCGCATCGCATTTGTCACGCAGCGCGGCCGCACGCCAGTCCGCGCGGGCCGCCGGCGCGCACGCACCGCGCGATCGCTTATTAATTAAAATACTTCACGCCGATAATGCATTACGATGTTAAAAATTATGCTGCTTAACTCTGACCCCCCTTTGAACTAATAAGGGCTAGACAATTTTTGTAAGGCGAAAATTTGTTTACCTAATGCAGTGAAAATGTTTTTTTGATTGTGCTCGATGTAACCGATTCACGATGTCGCTGGATATAATGTTTTTGACTAATGACAATTTGCACCGAATGCGCAGGGAGCCGCAGGTGCTAGGCCTTCGATATAGGGTATGTATTTTTAATTTGGTTTCCGAAAAAATGTTCTTGCCATGTTCTGTATAAATATTTTGTATCGACTGTATTTGAAGAAATACCGATTTGACCAATGTTGTAAATTCTATCGTATCCATTTTCTCCGATTTCTGTATTCGATTTATGATTTACATACGCTGAGTGTCGACTAGTTCAAATTTTAAATCATTGGATTATGTATGGATTATGAATTTATTAATTATCTTCGTAATTTGCAATTCATTTTCTATAAAAAAAATCCGTCTGAACGAAGGATCTTAGATTGTTTCTTAAGCTAATTTTACTAACTTCAAAACTTATGATATTATTGAAAATGTATGTAATTTATTGTTATGTTATGTAATACTGTATGTATTATATGTAAATAAGAACTATTTGTACAGTGAAGTAATTACAATGAATAAGTAGTTTTGATAAATTCTAATTCAAAAAAAGCTCTATTCTAAATATACATTCTGCACTTACAATAAGATATCGGTTATTCGGATGCATAAAGTTAATTTTTAGCTATGAAATTATATAAGCAGCTTCTTAATATTATCATGTTCAACAGATAGATAGATAAATGTTATGACGTTAACATTTCAGTGAGCGAAAAGTAGTGATTAAAGTGGTTGTACCCGAGGTAGTATTTACGGCTAATCAGGATATAGTACTTAATTTATTTCCAATTATGTATTAGTAACACGAACCACCCCTTCTCTTACACCCTACATACACACATACTTGAATCGGCGGTTAAAAATTAAGTAAATATGCATCCTAACAGTTATGCATTCCCGAATTACCTGACAACTCGGGGTTTTTTTTTTGTATTCATAATTTTTAGAAGTAGCTTCCATAATGCATAGTAAATTAACTTCAAACTTTAAACAACTCTGTCAGATACAATACAATTACAATACACTACTATTTCTTACTGAATTCAAAAAAGAACTAAAATTGACTTAGTATTTGACGTCAGCATAAAATGTAACTACTTATAATTGTATTGTCTTGAAATTTGATTAAACTGGGATGGTCTTCTTTTGTTTTCAATCTAAAATCTAGCTATAAGCTGACCACGCCAACTATAAGATTTTTAAAGATAAGATCGCTAACTAAGCCTAGACATTCAGGACAATGTCAAGCCCAGAATAGTTCCATTCCAACTCTAAATCTACAAAAAGAACAAAACAATTAACTTATCATTATATATTTAGTAGTTACTGAAAATTGTTTAAGTCTCGAAACGTCTTGGATCTTGTGTACTTATTTTATTTTTTGATCGCCGTGATTTATATTTTATTTATAGAGGCTTATCTGGCCGACGATAAGATTTTTTGAAGATGAGATCACAATGATCTCATTTCCAAGAGTTCTAAATCAGGTGACGCTCGAGCAAACATTTATTGAATTTTTATGTAAGAATTTCTCTCGTTACTTGCAGGGCTTAGCGAATGGCGTGGAGAACGATCAGAACACGGCTAATCTGACGGGCGATCTGGGCCACAACCGGCTTTCCATCAGCTCCACGACGTCCAACCAGAGCTACGACTCGGGGAATGTCGATTACGCGGTGCCGAAGCTCTCGTTCAGCCAGCGCGGCGCGTCGCACAGGACGAACGACACCGATTCAAACGACAAGCACCTCACGTACAACCAACCCAAGATCACGAACCCACTGTTCGGAGTCAACGCCGCCTCGCACTACGCACCCGGCGCGATCCAAGCGCACGAGCCCAACGATATCAAACTATACGAGCGACCGAATCTGCCCAATGGCGTGCGCAAGGCCCCCGAGGGACAGGATAACGAAGCGCTAAAGACGGAGGACGCCATAGACGGTAGGAAAGAGCTGATAGTGAGCCCCAACCAGATCGCGCTCACTGAGGCCGGCACCGCGACCTACACCACCGACAATAATGGTAAAATTAATGTTCATGTCACCGTCATGATTAACGCAGGTAATTATATGCATCCTTACGAACAACTCCATTTCACTTGTAACAAAGCACAATATATAATACTGTTTAACGTTAATATAGCACAATGACTTAACATTTCATGATTTTAAAGTCTATCTAACAGTTTGCACAGTGATGGTTTATATGAAATTTAAAGTTTGGACGTGGGGACTGGGATCCGTTTCCAGGATAGCTCTCGAGGATGCATATTGAGGCAAGCGGTCTCTTGTTGTAGTTGCATGTTTGTTTGTCCGATATTCCTCACTTTCTTTCATCCTTTTAGTAGTATGAATCGTAGTAAATTAGCTGCACAATTTTTTTATTTCTTTGTACCTACTTATATTTTCTATTCTAACTTGTATCTTATCTCATTTAAATTTTTCTACATAGACTTCATTATATTCTTGCAACCGTATTCTATCTATATCTTCCTCGCTAGTTTTATGTTGCAAACACTGTTATGTTTTGTTGTTAATTGATTGAGCTTGTTATGTTATACGTAAATTAAAAATTGCTCTTATAAAGAGATAAGCATAATAACGCTCTAGCTACAAAAGAATTAACGTAAAAACTATTGGTGTACGAAACAAGTGATCAGCTGAGCTGTTAAGCCTATCTCATAGCAAGAGTGTTCTGCTATGTTCTGAATGAATTTCACTAATCTTTTGCTTCCGTCCCAAACATAATCGATCATCCACGTCATAAATAGCGCTAACTTTCCAGGCACACTTGCAGACTTGAAGAAACAGCGGGCTCAGATAAGAACCAACGGTAGTCCCGTGGAGAACAGTGTGAGTTCGACGAACAACCACAGCCTAAGCTCCCTCCCGGAAGGCATGAAGCAGGAGTTGCCGCAGACGGCCATCGCAGCGCCCGTGCCGCGCTTCTCCGGACACACCAGCGACGTAGTCGGCGATACCAAGTCCCACAGGTGCTGTATTATTATGTAAAGCACGGGCGACGTCGGCGGTATCGACAGCGCCATCGTTTCATCGACTCCGTGCGCCCGGCACTATCCGAGGAACGGCACAGCGGGAGCACCGCTCGGAGCGAGCTTACAAGTCTGATTGACATTCTAAAATGGTACGTCAGTCTCCGGTGGTGACGTCGTACGACTGATTCGGTGATATTGTTATTAATCTACCTGGGTTGCGATTATCTTTGAATTTGATTTAGCGGATAAGCAACCCTTCTTATATTTGTAGGTATTTATTAGTGGTGATCGCAAACGGATATTGCCATGCTCGCTCGAGGGCGGCGGCTTGCCAATGAGCTCGGCGACAGTGTGATAGTCTTGTAAGAGCTCAATCGTTATTTCGTATAGAGGTAAGGAAAATATATGGTTGCTATTATTTTAAATAGTGTGAGAGTAAATAATATTATTTGGGTAATTATTGCCTGGTTTATTTATGTATTGTATTATTATATAAATCGTTTCGCCCTACCATTTCCTAGTTAAACATTCCAATAACTGATAATAAATTATGTTTGTTTGAAAATAAATTGTATTATAAATAGTATTCTTTGTTTGAGGTTTGAAGCATAGAAATGATTATGGACAAAACTTATTGAATGGGTATATCATCGGAAAGTGCCTGCGACGTTGTATACAATTCTTATATATTATTGAACATAATTTTGATAGTTAAAAAGCATTTAGTATTTTTAATAAAGATACAACAGTGATATTTAATTTTATAGTATGTATTAATATGATATAATTTAATAGCAACAAAACAACACGCCTATTTATGTACTTAAGAGTACTTAACTATACGTAACTAATGATAACTAAACTTTAAATCTAATTTCACTTTACCTAATTTTCAAATTCTTAGATATTTTGTCACTTCTGCATGTATACTTGAAGATTGTATTTACATGTAAGTAGAACCCACTAATAGCAAGTTAGATAATATTTTCAAAAATTATATATTTAATATGTTTCTTTCTTTTACTACATTCTGTGAATACTGGTTTGTAATATCGGAGACTTCGTCCTCTGTTTACATTATTTCTTGAAACTTGATTAATTAACAAATGCAATATCAAGGTACAAATGACGAGCTTATTGCATAATATTCTCCTACGGCTAACCATAGGGCTAGTCAGTATACTAAAATTTAATTAACTATTTAACAGCATTTTACACGTTTTCTATAAATAATCATGAAACAGTTACATTAACTTATTGATTTACCAGTTGCCTTATTAACAACCTGATAACACTTTAAGGATTTATTCATTACGAATAGTAGTAGCATGCCCTATGTATGAAACATGTAAAGGGTATTGAGATCCAAATTATCAAAGTATTAACACATCGCATGGCATAGTGTGCTAAGAAAGAAATATATTGTCCCTTGCATTCTGTGATATTATGTTGTTGAGTTGTAAAATATGGTCCAAAATAACTAACGTAGGAATTTTACTCCCTTGTTTTTGGAATGTAAGCAGGAGTAATAAGTATTTTCATGATTGCATTATAAGAAATATTGTAACACAAATATCTACAACATTCATTTGTTCATTCATATTACCTGTCAATTTAGGCTATATTAAATACTGACTAAGTATTTTCCTATTTATCTACTTGGATATTTAAATTCAATAAAATTTTTGGTAGTAGATTATTTCTGATGATATTTCCTTTTTATTTTTGGAGAGCTCCAATTGTTATGAAACCACTATATGCAAGTATCTTTAGTACTGCTGAAGACTCGAAATTATTTATCTTACCAACAACATTCGTCGTGTAGTCATTGCTAAGAGACATCTGAGAAACTAAGTCTTCATCTATTGTGACACTCCTTAAATATGATCAAATATTTGAAAATGGCGTTATAGGTACCTAAAGGTGAAGACCGAATCAAAACAGTTTGTTAGCTATCTAGACTAGCAGAGACAGACAAACGGCGCCCCGATGGGACTATCCTTAGACATTAGAATAGCAAAGAAGTTTGAATTGTCTCTAGAACTGATCAATATTATTCGTCTAACTAAAGTCTAAGGAGACTGCAACGGACCATGTTTTGATATTTTTTATAGATGTGTGAAACATATTCAAACAAATCGCGACGTTTCGACCCAGCTTCAAACACGATCTCGAATTAATATCAAAACTTATGATTCATAATTGCATATTACCATCTCGCACGTTATTGGAACACAGTTTGACAGATGTAAATGTTATTTGAATAGTATATTTGATCAAGTGCTTTTAATTCTTCATTTTGTGTTAAATCAACGTTATCAGCTTTTATTTCGTATTCTGTCATGTAATGTAATGTATATATTGCACAGAAAGCACAAGTCTCACCTTTTATTTTCCTCTTGTATCCGCTAAATACTCAATTTGTGCCAATATTTCTTTAACCTATTCAATTGCAAACTGTTTTATGCTTGGTAGAGTAATATTAAAGTTTAAATAACAAGGAATTGACAATGTTCCTTCTGATTTGTTTATAGAAAAAAATGTTGAATAACGCCGTCGCAGACCTTAGCTATTTGTTCAAAATGTTAACGTTAGTCGAGCAAAAAGTGAAAATGCACATTATGTTATAGAATTTTTTCTCATTCGTAGATTTTTTGTAATAATCGTAGTTATTGTGTAGTCTAGTGTGGTCATTTGGAATACGAAGACCAGTGTTCACTATCTGTGGTAATTAAGCTATATAATTTTGGCAGTTTACATTCCGTTGTATACTTTCATGTTAACTAAAGTGTCTATTTTTATGTACATAAGCTTTTAGAGATGTTTTTATCTCGAAAATGTCACTAGTTCCCATCCGGTAGCAATCCATTCGTCCATATCATAGTCACTAGTGTAGCTATTAGTAATTTCGTTATATCATTATATTTTTAGTACTTAAAAAGTACTTAAATCCATGTGCATTATATTAAAAATTATAAACGACGCAATTATGCATAAAGTTACATAAAATAAAAAAAATGATTATACATAAATATAAAGCATACTGTACATACATCTGATGGCCTTATATATAGGAGATATGTATAATGCACAAGTCATTTTGGTTGATTGTTTTTTATAATTTTACAGTATTATTCCATGAAAGCATTCCAAAACATTTGTGATGTTAACGCGCTTTTTGAATTAGCTTTCAGCATTTATATCAGGATCGATAGTAAACAGTCGTTTGACTGAAACGCAATTAAATTATAAGAATTGGAGTACGGAATGCATGTACCACTCAAAAGTGTACCACAGCTCCCATCCTTTTCCATGTTGAATTTTGACTAAAATAGTCATTATAATCTATGTAATATTAAGATTGATAGAAAATAATCTATATTGATGACTATGTACATACTTGCAAACCTATGATTATGTTTTACTTGTCAAAGTTATATTAAAATTGTAACATTGTTATATAATAAGATTGTTTTACTTGCATCATTTCATTGTTAAGGCAATATTAAGAACCGTATATTACGAATAACAAAACTAATATACTGTTAAAAGAAAACAGTGATCAATCTTGCCTTACGGTCTATTACTTATTCCTTGTTAAATTAAAAATTATATAATGTATATATATAATAATATACTTGGTAAAGAAAATTCGAGAGAAATACACAATTTATTATTACCGCATAAAGTAATTGCTGGCAATATAATATGTAAAATAATGAAAATAAACTGTTTCCTTGCTAGATTTTTTAATACATGGCGCATTGAAAACACGTCTGTGGTCATAATACGCAAATTGATGACATCCAAAAAATAAATACAAAAAACTTTTAATTCGGTCATATTATTCATTCT
>DWLO01004219.1:0-10182 GCA_018245335.1 Dalla quadristriga | reverse complement strand
CATCTGGGACAAACCTCGAACAGGACCGTAAAAGGAACTGGGGATGTTAGTCTAGTTTGATGTTATAAGGATGTTATTTGGTCAGTGTTCGTTAGTATAATCCGACCCTACCAAAGCTGTAAGCTATAACTTTTAATTATACCTGTTATTCACGATCTTTTACCAAGAATTTGTATAGAACCTACCCTTGATTTTGGGTCCTTAGTATATATAGAAGGTTGGAAACTGCTGATGGATCCTAATCCAGCATTGCTTGCCACGAGGCTGTTGAGTGAATAAGATACCTACAGTAAGTAACAAAACGTAAACAGGAGGTTAGTTGATATCAATGACATCAATGTATAAATAAAACTGTTATAAGTAAAACATTAATTTGTTATAAATTAAACGTTATTGCGTATTCATATAGTTTAAAGTTGCTCGTATCAATAATTTATTCACAACCCATTTAATATTCTAGATGTCAATTTGAAATGTACTTTAATCCAAGAATTTAAAGCTTGGGTGTAATGCAAATATTTCGAATCGTAGTATAGATACTTATAGTATAGCTTACTAAGTTACTAATAATTATAAATGCGAAAATTAGTGTGTTTGTTTGACACGCTTCACGGCTAAACCATTCAACCAATCTTCATAGATATTGTTAGAGAGGTATTTTGAATCATGGAGATGGTTATAGGATACTTTTGATCCCGAATAAATGTACAGATATGGAAATGAAAACATCACACATTTAACGCGGACAAAGCCGCGTGCAACAGCTAGAACGTAAACCTGAAAGTAGAATCTATATCCCGGTTGCGTTTGTAGAAAGGGCTCGTGTCTATGTGCCTTAATCCAGCGAATGGCGACAGTTCGTAGTTCTCTTCTAACGCTTCATAGTTTATTTGTGTGTTGAGACACATCACTCCAACAGCCACTTCTTTATGCTGTAAAGTCATAGAAGTTTTATGATAGAACGCTTACCTAATGCCTACAGGGTTATACTTTATATAGGGATTAGATGCATATCCAAATACACACAGAACTACAATACCTACCTAAGATTTGGATAGCAATCGTTAAGCCTCGACGAAGGTTTTTAGTATTTTTTTTATTGAGAGAGAGGCTCTCGGCACTTCGACTATAACCACAGATTGATATCATAGTTAGTAAATCTTAGATGAACACAAGTTGCGTTACAGAAAAAGGGGCTTTATAATATAATATACTATAAATACGCACCCACACAATTACAATTCTTGAATCGTGCACATTTCATAACCAAAAACAGGAACACTGAGACATAGGTACTCAATATAAAGTCTGGTATATCGTTGTATCGTGTGCAAACAAAACCTAGCTTGGTGAGCGACTAAATGAAAACTGTGACTCTGGTTATAGGTTTTGGGATCACGCGCATGGGATAGGCAGGTTACGTTTCTACCTTTTTTGAATTTATCTAAGTACTAATAGTTCGTTAGTGCCAAAAATGATTCAAGGTAAACCTAGTCCTAGGGATTAGGACTTGGCCGTGCCCAGCAGTAACCCGATGATATATAAAAATGATTTATTGACCATAACTTTGTTACAAACGTTGTTTTTGAGAACATTGTAACCTAAAACCAAATTAGTAGGTACTTGTAGGTACATAAATCAGTCACCTCGCATACAAGCAGAACCCTTTCGGACTCAGGATGGCGCGATATAAGTTCGCTGACATAAAATTCACCGTACAGCTGCCGCAGGCGCGCCGAGTGACGCTCAATTATAGGAACGATGTCATCGTTGTCTTCTTCGCTGTGCGCGATATAAGAGGAATAAGTATATTATTAATGACCCGAGAACAAACATGAATCTTCCAAAATAATTCTACCCCGGGAATCGAATGGCGACAGTCAGGGCCTAGGGCTGCGCCAAGGCGTCACGCTTTCCTCAAAATCTAATCACTAGGTAAGACGTCATTATCCATTCTACCACTGATCTACAACCATACTTGTAAACCTTTAGCCTGCAGTTTAGACAATGCATCTCGACTGATTTTGTAGCTAACATAGCCCCCACAATCTTCAGGTGCGGTTAATCTCCGAACGAGGCCTCCCTCCGCACAGGACTGCCCGGGGCCTAACCCTAGGAGTAAGTATTATTTATTTATTATATTATTAGTAACTATCACTAGAATAAGTAACTAACCCAGTCTTTCCTATCCTCAAGCACGGGTAAATCTCCGAGCGAGGCCTCCGCACGGGACTGCCCGGGGACTAACACTAGGAGTATTGGGCACCTAACACTAGATTGGTAACTAACACAGCCCTCCGTATCCTCAGGCGCGGGCACACCTCCGAGCGGTCCGCTATGCAGAGCGCGGGGAGCTGGTCGCCGGGCACGCCGCGCTCCAGCGCCTGCACGCGCCGGAACGACGCCTCCGCGCGGGACTGCCCAGGGACTAACACTACAATAAAACAATAATATGATATAGTGAGCAGCAAATAAGTTAGGACCTACGCTAAAACTCGCGCGGGTGCACGCTCGCGTGTCTGTATTGAAGAATAGTATGAGCAGTGCTAACTAGCTGGGCGTGTGCGAGGTGGTTTCACCCGCAACAGTAGGTACACGATCAAGGCCCAAATTATACTAGCGGCGCGCTGCGTGAGGACGACACACGTCCGAAGCGGGCCCCAGCTCCGTTCGCCCGGGCGATTTCTAGCGTAGGCCCTTAGATAGCACGCGACCAAAATCGGATAATCAGCCAATTTTTGGGATTCTTAAACATAGTAAAGATGAATACATATAGTTATGTTTATGCCTGTTTTCAAAAGAACCATGGCTCCAGCAAAACACTGAAAACTGCAAACACAGGCACTGGATCTAATAAAGCAAAATAGATCAGTACTTACGCGGGTAATTTACTAGAGATTTCATCATGGCTATATAAGTAACGTATGGATCGTTCATGAATATGGATTTTAACATGTTATCAACAACATCGCGGGCATACGCCGGATTCCAACACAGCAAATAAATAAACAAAGTGTTCCTGGCATTCAATTCGATACTTCTGAAATTTTAGATCAATGTAAATTAAACGAGTGATAGATATTGAGTATTTACATGCTTACAACCACGCACTATTTAAATAAACCACGGGGTAGCGGTAGTATCAATCTGCGTACCAGCTTTAGGTACCTACATAATGGTATGTTCTCCCAGGGAGCTAACTAGAATATTCCTTCATCGCACCGTTCGCCGAAGACTGAATTTTTATCCTCACCAACTGGATTCGTGGCGGTCCTCCACGAAATGGTCCGCTCCATTATTTTTCAAACAGTGTGAATTGTGGCATAAACTTCTTTCGGAAGTTTTCTCAGTAGATGTTTCTTACATGAGATTCTTCAAAAAAGGCGCCAAAAGAGCTCTGTCAGGGCGCACGGGCGACCCCTGGGGTGTTGCTAGTGTCTATAGGCGACGGTGATCACTGACCATCGGGTGGCTCGTCTGCTTGTTCGTTAGGCATGGCTTATAATAATAAAAAAGTACAAAAACAATGATGAGATACTTGTATTTCGCCCATACAAAGTCTTCCCAGGCTCCAGGGTGAATGGCCGGCACTATAGGATAATCTCTGGCAGCTATAAACCCTACAATCGCTTCATTTGTATCCAGCTGACATATGGACAGAACGCAATTTTCTCTACAAAAGAAGGCATGGTTAAAATAACGTACATTGCAAATTTTAGAGCCTATTGTTAAAATGTACCTCACATAATGTAGATGATATCAGATTCATTCGTAACGCGAAAGTTCTTCGACATCGATTCATTCAAAAGTTCGAAGATAGCAGCTACGTCATCTAATTCTGCTAATCTCAAGCGGCCAAGTGGCGGCGGCCGGAAAATACGCGAAGTCATCGGTTCTCGTTTTAGTGTCCCAATTCGAAACCAATATGCGGCCAAGCTGCAAGACAAGCTATAAATCTTCAATAAGCAGAGATATTGACTGGTGAATGTCAGTTTATTATCGTTGTAATAAACTCTGTGATCGTTGTCAACATTTAATGGTCTTCTGCATTTTGACAGATTTTTGAAAAAGCCAGAAAAAATACCTATAGACCAACATTTTTGAAAGTTTTCGATGGTTTCACCGTAAAACGCACTATCGTTTCCGTAATACACTCCATCCAAATAGAATAATTATGTATACTAATCCACATTCACGGCCTGAGTGGTTGCATCACTCATTTCTGCCGCGAAATCATTGTTTTCCAACAATAATATTCCGGTCGGAAAGGTGTGGACAGTGGATACCTGTTACACTTATACAAGAGGCGATCACCTTAGTCGTCATGGGTAGCAACGCATCTGTGACCAGTTTCGAATAGGATAAATACTAAAGATTACTAATATATACTAACAAGACTATCCTAATCTAACAAACCTAATTCCCAGCCCTATTTCTATTAACACCTAATACTAGCACGTCAACGAATAGGACCTCGTAGTCCTATTTGAAAAGACTAGCAGGCCTTATAAAACCTAAAACCGGATGTTTTCACACTATACGATAAGACATCGTTATCAAAATTCAATACGATATCAGGATAAGTAAAATGTATGGAATATATTATTTGTCAATCACGGTCAGAGGCGATATCAAACGCTGGCATGGCGATATCCACAGATAATATAGGGATACTACGTAGGGATATCCGACCATAATTTTTCTGTTCTGCATTTACCTGAACTGTTGTTTTCCTGGTGAGAATTAACCTTCGGTGTGTTACAATGTCCTCAAATGGCGAAATCCGAACGGTATTATCGTGCGTATGTCATGATCCCGCACTTCAGTCCAACTATAAGTACAGTAACAGCAGCAATGCTCTTCGTTATATTATAATCCATTGCATGTTAAGTAACTTTTAGCCAAAAAACACAAGTTTAAAGTAATGAAATAACAAGGCCAACGTAATGCATACTTATTTATTAAATATTCTTAAATTTAAACTAGCTGAATGTAAAAACATAGAACATAATCGTTTTTAAAAATGACTGTCAGGCTGTTTTGGGACTGATCAGCTATTTTGAGCTTTTCTAATATATAAAAAAAAACACTTCATTAGACGAAACTGATTGATATGCTTAATATACAGAAAACGTTAATTCTAATAAAAATAATTTAATTCTGTAACAAATCCCTACTAGCTCTAATTAGCATCAATAAATAAGATGACTTTATTGTGTGGATCTCTTTGGGAGTGGTTAGCTCGATCTAACACAACTTGTAAAATAACACTTACTTTATACTATTTCATGTTAGCCCAATATTATCAAGACTGACTTTCATGTTATTTACAGGTGCCCCGAAAATAAAACCCAACCCACGACCCAAATAAACTAAAATTAAACATACACGACAAATTAAACTTATATCACGTAATTTAATAATTTCTTATTCGACAATACAATAAAAATACGTGAAATCAATGTACAATAAAGATTTAGATATTTCTAACTCATACGTTAGGCGGACGTAATTCTGAATTTAAATTAAAATGGTTACAATCAATCTCAATAAAAATCGGCCACTACAAAGTGCCTCAGTAGCCTTACTTTCTGTCGATTTCTTTATATTAAACAGTTATATACAGAGAATAAAAAGACAATGTCTATGATCAAAATATCGGTAACCACATCTTCGGCTCAGTACCATACGAAATTAATCATCTCATTCGTGATGTTCATATTAAAACTAGTATCGATCAAATTGCTATAAAGCAATTGTATTTTTTGTAGCACTAAAAACTTAAAAACTAGAGAAAAATTTAAAAATAATTAATACTAAGAAATATGCGTTTACTGTTTCACTCCATCATTCAGTATTAAGATGTCTTTTAAGGGTACAAAAATATCGTCATTATTTAATAACATTAACTATTTCTTTAATATAACCATCCTACCAATAATTTAAAATTAGGCTAGTTTGAAACAAACAAAAGATATCTTTTGTTTACGCAACGTAAGTATTAGCATCGAAATATAATAATTGAATGGCAGTGTATTAAAAAGGTCCATGTCCAAACATAAAAATAGTGAGATTTAAGGCATTTTACGAAAGCAACCGTTAATACCAAGTATATTGTATAATTTTGCCAAGTAGAATACCAACTAAGCATAGTCCTTCAAGTACGGATTTTCCAATCATGAGAAATATAACAATTATCTATTACCTAATAATGATAATGTAAAAGCACTTTCGACACAATATGCCGAATTTATAATTAACTTCGCTACTATTTTTTTATACAGATATATTAGTTAGATAATCTTTCAAAGTTTGCGGCACGGAGCTTTTATACATAGCTACCATAATATTATATTTCGATGACTTAAGACTTCGCGATTGAACTAGTAGACAAGTTTCGAGATGTTTTCATAATTTTGTTGTTTATACTGAATGTAGTCAGTATACGTTAAACCTACTCGACCACTAGTTACTCGTTAAAACTACAAGAAAAATAGTCTCATAGTAAAATAATAGTAGTTCTAGGTGGACATTCTATTCACTAAGTTCTTAATAATAATATAGCATTAGTCATTAATGGCATTAATAGTATAACTGAACATCTTTCTGAAAACGTCTACTCTCAATAGTTTCTAAGCATGCGAGTATACAACATGATATTATGTTATTTCTTAAGGCAAGTGTGTTATGGTAAAAATTAGACGTACAAATATTCAAACACTATCACACATTTCCAATTTTAATAATATAAAGAGATCATAATATACAATAAAAAGCGACGATTTTAGGTATAAAGGAAACTAAATTATGTTATTTTAAAGAGTTCTATTTTGCAAAAAAAACTAAAATAGCTAAGCATTATTATTATATGTATTATTATGAACTAACACACGCTTTTTGTAATGCTCAGCCTATGAGGTCCCAATTTATTATTTTGTTGAAGTAACACATAAGTCGATTTATTTGTTAAATTACATTCTTCGGGTTACACCACAATTCGAATGGCGCAAGTTCTTAAAAATGCATGAAACTTAAAGCAACCAATACCGGCCGGCGTGTCCATTTCAAACGAGCACAGCTCTTGTCTCGCATTAGCCACAAACAACTCAACTCTTTTATAACAGATTAGCATTTAAATTGGATATAAGTTCATTGATAAATCTTACATCTAGTAGCGTAGTATTATCTTAAAAATAACTATTTACATTTACAAGTCACAATTGTAATGCTTTCCTAAAGCGTATACAGCCACTTTACACCACCCTTGTTTTGTTCGTATTTTGAAACACCATTATTCAGTGTAAAGAAGAGACATGAGGCCATCCATAAAAGACGCGTATTTTTATATAGGACTCCAAAACACACTTCGGGAGTTAGTTTTTTTTAAAGTTAGTTTATCATTATTCAATGCAATTATTCGAGAACACTCATGTGCAATAATCACATAGCTCATTCAGTAAAAATTACAGTAGGAAACGTTTTATACTAGTCACTAGCTCTTTTCAATTACTTGTACATTGTTAACATGTGCACCACTACATTCCACATTAATTACATCATAAGTAGAGGTGAAGCATTTACCAGCAACGGGAACTTTGCCACTTCAAACAGCTAATATACAGGGTTAGTTTAAATATAACCAAAAAGTTCAGCAGATCCAAATTTCTTATTAGTTCTCGCCTTTTGCCTAAAATTTAAGTTAAATTCAACAATCTCTGTGCGGCATCGTACGACGTACACGCTAATGTAGTGTACAACTAACATAGAATCTTAGAATTTGCGAGTCTGCGAAACGTTTTCGAAATGTTTTCAATTTATTACTCAATTATTTTATAAGTTAGCAATACGAAGTAAACCAAATGCGCGTGTACGTACTGCTTCACGTTTAATTTAAAAATAGATAATTGTAATTAATTTATGTTTGGGTTCAAAAAGTTCTGACGATTTTTTTTTAATTTTTGTTATATTTGAAAAGATGGTTTACCATAAATAACTTAATAATAATGAACAAAATTGGGTGAGCAACGGCTTTCGGTATTTTTAAAATAACCCTGTATTATTAAAACAGGTACATGTGATCATTTATTGGTATTAATGACACATTATGCTGAATCTGCACATCATAATGATTATGACACATCTGCCTTTTAACGTAAATACTTAATTTACATCCATTATACATTAATTCTTATTTTCTAATGGAACCATAATATTGCTGTGTTACATAATATCAAAACTGCAATTATTTGTTAAAAATAAAAAATTATAACTCTGTGTTTTAATACTTTTTGCTAGGAAACCGAATACGCCTAATAAGACAAAATGGACGTTATTTAATGATCGGATTGCTATGTCACGACAATTTATCATTTTTCATTTATTTACATTACTTAACTATGCAATAAATATATGCTCGGAAATGGTGGTAAATTAATAGACCTATATGCAAAGGTTTATGTCAATAACTTACGATTAGTCATAATTTTATTTGGATGATACAAGGCTACAGGTAATAAATCATTACTACACAAAATACTTTAATTATCATATTAATATAATGTGCACTTAAAAAATATATGCATCTCATTTAGTTTTATTGACCACCATGCTACCGTCAACTCACGGCCGCTTGGTCGCGCTGTAATGTTCACGCAACTGACACGCTTGGACCTTAGGCGCGGTCGGAATTAGAGGTCCGAATGGTGGCTTATGTGGCTCAACGCTCAGCCACCGCCGGTCACACATCTTTACAGTAGTCGGCTATTTACAGAAAACATGTGTGACCGCCACAGGTATAAATCTTTCATAAGTAAAGCCGGCGATTGACCTGTATCATTTGGACGTAATGTAACATGTTACAAAAGCATTCAGTCAGTAAAAGCGATCCCAGCCGCTCGCGCGCTCAATTTGAGCGTTACAAATCAGTACAGGTCGACGCTCATTGTGAGCACGTTGCGCATTTTAACAGACGCCGTAAAGTTACACGTTCGTTACGAATGTTACGTATACAATTTTAGGTCAGCCGCTAGCTTAAGGCGTTAGGTATTTAGTATTTCTAATATTTCGAACTCCGTTCTGACATCCTTCGTTAGAAGTTATAATAATAATTCAAACCCGCTTGTTTTATTAATGAGCATAGATCAAGAAATCCGTTGTAATTAACGTGGGGATCACTTGCCCTTGTTGGGCGGCGTGGTGGGCGCTCCGCCCTGTTCCGCCGACGTACCGATGGCCACGCCTTCGCTGTCTACCTCCATCTAATGGGACCAAAGTATAATGAGAATAAAATAATACCTACGAGATCCGTAAAAGAGAGATAGGCAAATTAAGAAAATATGAATTCCTTATTTAACTATGGTATAACGATTTTGATCCCAATGACAAATAACATCCAATTATGACTTGAATAATGGCAGAATGTATTTTTAAAAATAAAGTCTGCAAGAGTGGCATGTTACATTTAATTTAATTACCACGCATAATTGGCAAAACCGTTTCAATAAAAAAATTAACTTGGATCAATATGGCAGAAACCATATTGAGACCATATTCTTTTGGCAAAGGGCACCTTCTGCTAGGCTAGTCGATCATGCCGGTAGAAGGGCCCTGCTCTGGTGGCTCTAGTTCCGAGCCTGTATTTTGCTCTCCATGCGTGCTATGCAGAGAGCAATGCTCAGTATTTCGCTACGGGGCCGAATCAATAATGGTGAAATTAATAGAGGAACAAAGTTACAGAGCATTGCAGAACACGGAAGCTGAAGTGGCAGGCCGTGTCGTTCGAAGGACTGATAACCGATGGGGAAGAAAGTTCTCAGAATAGAGACCAGGACTCGGAAAAAGGAGCTCTTGTCGCCTTCTGACTAGTTTCTGACTGATGACCTGAAGAAGTCAGCGGGAAATTGCTGGATTCGAATTGCACCGGGCGGAGTGGCACCGCTCCTCCCCTAAGGGTCTATGTCCAGCAGATGACTTTGGAAGGCTAATGGATGAATATAAGATTTATAGAATTTGGACAGCTTATCTACACTGATTTAAGAGATCCAAACCGAGCGCTAAGATCGCGCACTTCTTGTCAAGTGCCGGGAACTCTTTGGTAGGTAGAACTTTGGTAGGTGGTAGAGCCAGTATACGGTTCGCCCGGGGCGGTACCACCGCCACACCCATTTCTGCCGTGAAATAATT
>DWLO01004218.1:0-10183 GCA_018245335.1 Dalla quadristriga | reverse complement strand
GTGTGATGTCTACCAATCTATGATGTGGACTCTGGCCTAAGCTTCTCCCCCTGAGAGGAGACCCGTGCTCAGTAGTGGACCGCCGGTGATAATGAATACCTATTATAAATCTGAAATTGTTATTGTTCGTTTCAAATTAATTTATCCCGAAAATACTGGACTGATTGAGTCAACATTTGGTAAACCTTTGCTTAACCAATTGTAATTACATTTTAATTTGCCAACCATTTGCCAAGAAAATATTGTACCACAATTAAGCCGTAAAAGTGAAATGGTGGTTGGAGTAAATACCTAATTTTCTGCGGACGATAGCGCCGCGAGGAACAGCTGTTAATAAAACTATTTACATTAGAATATAAAGAGAATAGTAAATGGGATTCCAGATTACTGATTTTAATTTTCGCAACAATATTTGCATTAGCTATTTTGAAACAAATTGTTTTATAGCAATTTCCAAAGTGGAGCCGCACCACGCGCACGTAATTCTTCTCAGTCCGCATACAAACAGCCCTTAAGGAGGTGACAATCCTCACCGCAAACAGCAAAATATACATAAAAATAAATTGTACACTTCCAAATCGTCGACCGCTAGGAATATGTAGTATTCGGGTATTTCCATGGATGACTCCACTGGAAAGTAAAATATAAGGTAGCAGAAAATCTTTTTTGTAAGAATACTTTATTTGTACACGGTCAGTGCTTCGGAGGGCAGATAACAGTCGTTAAGCCTTGTTGGAACCCTTTGGGCGACCTGAAAAACTTCCGACAGTCGGGTTGGCCACTTACACCTACACCAATCCGCATTGGAGCAGCGTGGTGGAGTATGCTCCAGGCCTCCTCAGTTGTGAGGAGAGACCCGTGCCATGCAGTGGGCCATTATGGGTTGCAGCCAGCCTGCCATGGACCGGACATAGGCTACTTTTTGTACCGGGATAATAATGTTAGCTCCACCACTCTGTTCAAATGCTCCAAGGCTTAATATTCTCAATCAATTACGATTGACACTCGCCGCGCGACCATGAGCGCTTTCCGGTCCCTTAAATATCTCTATGCAATCACGCCCATCTGTTTGTCCGTTGCAGCGTGAAAGAAGGACAGACCAAAACACACTTCCGCATTTATAGTATTAGTAGTGACAGTAACTGAAAATGTGCTACAGAATATGAGGAGAGCGTATGAATTCGCTCGGTTTTGCATCATTAATTCGGTTTATAGTGCGGGGAAGCCTATTTAGGCAACGTGTCCTCGCATGATCCGTACGGAATCATCAATTCAAATATTGATAGTTTAATTTGCCCGACAAATAATCCAATCCACGTACAGAAGATGAAATTGTGGGAGATATGACCCGCGTGGAGTGCATGTTGAAACTTCGAATAGCAAATTGCATTGTACCGCGACGCAGGCGGCGGTGAGATGAAATTGGATTGCGCACTACTACCTAATAATTCCAATCGTGATTTTCGATGATGATGTTCGTGACAGGTCTCTACCGAGAACCGTAATTTCATTCGCCCATTCGCAAGGTTGCCGTTTATCTTAGTTCCTATGTGCCACTGATTCGCAAAATTATATTCATTCATTCTCGATACTCGTTCGGTCTCGAAAAAATATACATTTGAAAAGTTAATTGCGCCGAACTCGTTTCGCATTCACGCGTCGTTTTCATTACCGATTGTGATTGGCTTGCAAAAATTCATGACATTTTCAAACAATTTTTCCGAACGAATATTGCTTTGTCAAAATAAATCATGCATCCTCTTGTAAACCTATCCCGACCGAGATGAATTATTTAAAGGCTTATTAACATTCCCGTGCTGAATATCATATCACAGGCTAATTATATTGAAACCGGCATTGTGTCTAAACCGCGTATGCATAAGGATTTGTTTTAAAGCGTCCTAAATGCATAATATGCTGTGAATAAGATTAGCATGAACATAAGCAACAACAATGAGTTGCGTATGTTGTATCAGAAACTAATGCGTACTGAATTACAGAGACAAATTGAGTCATTCGCCAACTGTCAAAACAAGTGGATAGCGCGCTTTGAGCGATTATATTAGGTAATCGCGAAATTACGACCTCAAATAACGTGTATGTAATGTATACTAATTACAATAAAACTGTCACGTGCCTGTACAAGTAAGTATAGGTATCTTATCTTGTTAATATTATAAATTAAATATACGCTGGCGGAACCAGGGTAAAGCATTACATAACATACAAATCTCAATAGAACATAGGTATATTCATCAGATGTAATAGTATTAATGGAATTATTTCACATTATGCAAAAATAAAGGAGCGTTGGTTTATTTGCTTGAATTATTCATGTTATTTCAGTGGTTCACTCGCATGAAAAGCGAGATAATTTTTATACTTGAGTGCCATTGTCACACTACACGTGTAGCGTTCCAGCGAGCGTATTTATAGAAGAGGATTGTTTTCTGTTCACTAAGCTTATATTTTTGCAAGCTCGGAAACTTTTGTCTAAATATGCACTCCTGGTGACGGAAGATCCATCCGATAGAATATTACCAACCAGTACCATACACACTCTACGAATGTTCGCAAGTTCTGATAGTTCCTCGTACAGTCATATTCGAGGTTTGTCACAGATGACTGTTTGCCCAGTGAAATGTGGCGCCAGTTAGAAGAGGCCTATCCAAAAGCCTGGTGGTTAAGACTATAGCCATCTAATCGGGAGATCCGGGGTTCAAATCTCAGGGACCTCTGACTTTTCTGAGTTATGTGCGTTTTAAATATAGTTATATTTCATATTTACTTTAATGGTGAAGGAAAACATCGAGAGGATTTGTGTGAAGAGGTGTGTGAAATCCACTAATCCATGGTTAGCCAGCATGGTGGGCTATGGCCATTCTGTGAGGAGAACCGTGCTTCGTAGTAGCCATTGATGGATTATGATGATGATGATGTGCATGATGATATACAATCTTTGCAATTTCCCATTTAGAGGACTGTAAACACAGCTAAAGACAAGGTACATACAATGTTACTGCCTGTAAGTAATAACTGTAAATGTTCTCCTTTCATTGCTGGCTACAAACTTTAACATTTTAAGTGTCAATAATTCTGGAAGAGTGCCTTGTGTGGTAATAAAAAGAGTGTATTCTGAAGCGCTTTGCTATATTTAATGGTATTGTGTCGCCGCTAACATAAACTAGTGTATAAAAAGGTCTCTACGTATGATTAGTTGGCTACAATTTATTAAGGAACTGCAGGGCATGGGGCTCACAACTGAGGTGGTCTGGAGCATTCACCACGCTGCTCCAGTGCAGGGTTAGTGGCCAATTCGAGTTTTAAAATCTTTTAGGCCGCCTGAAGCCTGCGACACTCACATTTTGCATCTCTCTCACTCACACATTTTAACATTAACAATTATTTTAAAGTCTAGGTAAAATGTGCTCATGCAATTTTGCCTCTAGCAGTCGCCCATCGAACTACCGATCGCGGTCGGCGAGGATTGATATCGACCATTTACAATTTACAATTATCACTTGCTGCGTGACTGAGCGCTTCATAACTATGGCTTCCAACCATCAGCTTTAAGCAGTCCACTGCTGATATAGCCCTCCCCTAATCGACGCCACTCCAGCTGGTTATGTGCCCTCTGCATCCAGCGGTCTCCCGCTGTTTTCCTGAGGTCGTCAGTCAACCTTGTTGAAAGGCGGCCTGTGCTCCTTTTCCAAGTCGTGGTCTCCGTTCGAAGACATTTCTTCCATCGGTTGTCAGTCGTTCGAACAACGTGGCCTGCCCATTGCCACTTCAGCTTGCTAACTCTGCGAGGGTCATTATCAAGAGAATTGCAACGGTGGGAACGCTAACATAACGAATTGTGTATTGTGGTACTGGATTCCATATTCGCCTGTGGTAATTATTTCAAAATCACAACTAAGTATGATTTATCTATAGAAAATGTATTCGCCGACTTTGTCGTTATTGCAAGAATCTGAGCCAACTTCAAACCAATCAATTTTGCGAAATCGATCGAGTGGAAAGTAAAATGCAATTATTGTAGTACGAGGTTTCTTGGTCAAACAAAAATTAACCATGCATGAAAATTGTTCTACTCTGCAGATGTGTTCTACTCTACAAATGTAGATTGGTTTTCGTAGTGCTTGTTTTGTAGACGATGCTGTAAATAAATATTCCAAATGTAGAATCATACTCGATTCGTTTCTACTCGAGTCGACTCTACGTTTCGCAAATCAACATTTTGCTTTGGACGTAGGGATGAAAGGTAAAGAAAGCGCTCAGAACTTGATGTGTGGTGAGTTAACACAATTAAGAAAGGTACAAAGAAACACTGGTTGTGATTATTGACCACTACTTATATTCGACATACATATATTCGAGACTGGCACCTCGTATTACCACGAGATAAGAATTGTCACTTTAAATTCAGTTTATCTGGAACCTCACAAAGGTTGTCTAGAACAGATCGCTATCAGCGATAAAATCGCCTTTTACATACTCGATGTTTATTGTACCTCTAAATTTGATGTATTATTTTGTTATGGTGCGTGGTGGCGTGTATATTTGTAATGTATTCATTCTTATATCTATTCTTGTTAGGTTTATATGAATATGCATTCTTACAAAATAATCAATCAATCTGCGAAAGAATTTAAGTGTTTATACGGATCGCGGTGTGTTGTTACAGGACCTTGAATAGGCTTTCCACAAACATAATATTCTCAATTTTCATAACGAGGCAATAGCATTAGCTCTTTCTATTATAAGGTAGCCCCAACAGTCTCCTCAGTCCTCCCTCCGGCTCGGGTCTGAAGTATGGAAGCCCGCAAGAAATTTCGCAAGTAACTCCCATCTAACTCCCAACAATCCCGAGACTGCTTAACTTCGAACGGTTAAGACATAAGTCGCTTTACTATACTATGAACGGCTGAATCTCAGCGAACTACGAATACCGTATTCATTAAGATGCGTATTGGCAGTCTGAGATTGACATGTACTTATACTGAATGAGCGAGCGCTCTTTCACAAGGTAGAATTGTTGGTTAACAATTAATGATATGTGAGGCGAGTCGCGCACGTGGGAAGCTCCCACGAGGCGCGCGCTCGCCTGTTTACGGCTCGGCTGACGGCTGCCTGATAACCCGATCACGCCCGCGCACCATGCTACATTACCTAGCGCGGGTCTTTCAAGAGACTTATTAAATTTTGTATGACCTACCAGTGGTCTGTGTGATGGAAGCGATTATAGACCAAATACCGGTGTCAATTTTAACGTATCGACTAGGGCAACAGCCCGGGCGCGGTCAGGAGTTTGACGGGTGACCGCTAGTGGTGTATTGCCGGTAAACAAGATTGTGAGGCAGAGGCGCACGCTCGCCTTTTTACGATTCGGCTGACGGCTGCCTGTTAACCTGCTCACGCCCGCGCACTGTGCTGTGTGAGTATTACCTAGAGAGACCGGATCTTTCGGAATACTTTTATTTCAATTCCTTATAGCCATTTCGTAGTCTGTGTGATCGAAGCGCTCGTAGATCGCGACTGGTGTCAACTTTAACACTTTCACAAAGCTTCGGGTGCGGTTGGGAGTTTGACAGGTGACCGCTAGTGGCGTATTATCGGCAAACAAGATTGTGAGGCAGACCGCGCACGTGGGAAGAGCCCGCGAGGCGCGCACTCGCCGCCGCACCGGTTCACAACTCTGCAAACTTATGCCCGATAACCCTCTCACGCCCGCGCACTGAGCTATTTTACATAGAATGGCTCTTTCGAGATAGATATACTTTCATTTTATTTATTTTTTTGAATTATGTGGCATGTGTGATCGAAGCGCTCATGACCCTAGGCTTGTATGTATCTTAATTCGTCTACAAAGTTTGAAATTGGTAACATTTCTTGAGCGCTACTGTCCAAATTCCCTAAGTGTTTCCTTGTTTTCAGTAGGTTCGGGAAGTCATGGGCCCTGGTTGTTATCAGTAGACAGTATTCCTTAAGCCTTGTTCGGGGTCGTCTTAGTAACAATTTCTCTCAGGGTGGCCAACAGACTCGTAACAGAGACCCGTGGCCTACAGAACACATTAGTGGTCTACGATTTTGTGTCCATTTGTGACGTGACTGGTCTTATCATGATCAGCCAATGGTGTTAGGTTCGAACATGTCCACAACCTTGTATATGTCAATCAGTATGACCGATGCGGATAAAATAATGTCAGAAACTTTTCGAAAACTATGTATTGGAAAAAAGAATTTCACGGGGGGAGATGCTATCAAAATTTAGTATAGTTAAAATAACGTCCAGCGCCCGGTTAAAGTTTGATTTATTTCCCTTAATGATGATCACTTGCTTTAATTTAGATTTATCACAGTAAATTCATAATGCAGTAGGTACGGAGTGTTTTACAGTCCTACGTAGGGCTTCCATAGTTTCTTAATGAACGTTAGCAAATGCTCGCTCTGTGAAGAATAGAAACGGGGGTTCTCAAGGCGAGTTCGCTTTCGTTACACCTCTGTGAGCATAGATTGGTTGTGCGATTAGTGTTACAATTAAACACGTTTATCTAGCCAGTTTCCTGTAATATGGTTAGGCGGCTTAAGGCAATCTCGTGCATATCAATTAGCGCAATCACGATTGCATTATAAGATCCTTGGGTTCCGATAACAGTTTTTTTTGCAATAAGTACCTACTAAAGCAAAATACATGATTGAGATAAGAAGTGCTTCTAAATTTTTTTTAATCTGGAAACTGAGAATCGCGTCCAAAGTAAAAAACTTGGAAAATAGTGATTGCCGGTATTACTTTTGCAAGAGGTCACCATCTTAGTCCTCAATAGGGGTAACACATCTGTAACCAAATTCTCATTCGAATTCAAATCGACCGCTCCGCTCACACCTGCTCCGGTACCAGGGGTGGGGCGGTATAAGGAAGCGGAACACAAGGGATTTTATTTTAATTTTTTTATGTATTGTGAATAGCAAACGCGTATGCAGTACCACCCACCATTTCTGCCCATGGACATCTGTGACAAACTTGAATAGGACTGTGATAGTTAGTAAGTTAGTTCTGTTAGTATTAGGTGTTATAGTTGGTAAGTATTCGTTAGTAATAGGACTGGGTGAGTAGAAGATAGGACCGTTAGTTTAAGTTAGTATTCGAAGCAGGTCACAGATGCATTGCTACCCTTGAGGTAGTCGCCTCTGGTATAAGTGTAACCAGCATTCACACATTTCCGTGCGAAACACAATTGTTGAAAAACCATTATTCCACGGCAGAAAAGGGGGTAGCGGTGGTATCACCCCATGTGAACCGTATACAGGTTGTACCATCTGGGAGGGTGTTAAGGTAAGGGCAAACACGTATCCACTGTGTACAACTAACATTCTCGTTTCTTTAGTCCTAATCAAGGTCAATTACAGGAGTTCATGAGTAACAGTGGCCGCTGAGACCACTGCAAGCTCGTTTGCTACTTAGAACACCGAATAACTACAACTTCGCATCGAAAAGATACACGATAAAATAAACATCAATCAACCACTTTAACAGGTAACAACACAAGACTTCATTACATTCATTATTAAAACGTTGACTAAGAGAACTTCTAACTTTAATCAATCTGATTCAACGAAGCTAATCAAATATTAATATTAATGAAAACAATTGAGCCGTAACAAACTTTAGAGTAATTACAGCATCTATTTTACGGTAATACTGTCAAGTCTATTCAAAACTTGGATCTAGTCTGGCATTGAGCTGTTAATTAACGTCAGACTGATTACCTACCTAGAACTTTAACTTAAACGATGTGACAACATCCATTATACAAAACTACGGATCACTGAGTTATAATTGCAAACCTCTTAATCAGACTCTGTACTAAGATTTCTTGAATTTGAGTATTTTAGCGTCCTTGTGCCCAAATCTAGAAAATTCTTCATGACCTTATAATTAATGTTTCTGTTATCGTGGAAGCTGACGAATTAACTTACCGTACCAGTGTTGATTACTTTGCCTTATTTTCCTCGTTAAAGGTTTAGAAAATGCTGTAATAGAATGATTTTAACTGTTGACAAGTTTAGCCATGCAGGAAGCTGTTGTTTTTTTGGTCCAACGCACCCGCGTAAAATTTGTTTTCACATATAACTTTCATCATCTATTCAACCTCCTCTGTACGTAAAATTGCATAAGAATCCGCCAGGATGTATAAGTAGGCATAGTAATAAGTAATCTTTGCCGATTGATTAACAAACAATCCATCCATCCAGTCATCCTTTCTCACAAACTTTCACATTTATATTATTAGTAAGATAGTTAGTTGGTACTAGTTGCTGCGATTATTCGTCGTAAAACTCATTATCCCCCGCGATTACCACATTAGGCCATTGTTATACGTTATTTGAGTCATATACATGGGAGTGTTTTGTGACATTTGGTAACACAATAGACCAAAATTATTATTATGTTACTAAGCATACATTACATACATTAGCATAATATTTAACAAGCGGATGTTTCTGGGGTAGACAACAACAATATAAGGACGATAGGTAGGATAACATTATGTGTATATTATGATTCACAACAATTACCTAATCAGAAATACTAAAATATCCTTACTAATATTATAAATGTTATAGTAGGTATGTAGGTTTGTTGGTTTTTCCTTCTTTCACGCTGCAACAGATCGATGGATCAACGTGATATTTTTGCATAGAGATAGTTTATGGGCCGGAGAGTCCTTTTTTCCTGGAAAATTGACGGTTTCTATGGGAGGGATAAGGAAATGTTAAGCGGGTGGAGTCGCAGGCAAAGCCGTGAAAAATTAATATAATTTTAAAATCAAATAGCTGTTTCTTTATGAACATTGCTTTGGCCACCTGAACCTTATTTTTTTGCAAAGTAAAGATGATATACAAGGTTCGACACAATATCCATCGAAATAGTTCCGACTCTACTTTGGCATTGAGGCAACATTGTAACGAAAATTAGGCGTTAAATTGACATGTTACCTATTTTCACAATCGTCCTCGGTACTGACAAATACCCAATGCTCCGAAGAGCCACGCGTACCTCCGAACAATAAACAATGGGGATTGCGAAACTTCGTAGTTCGAACACGACGCGTGCACGATCAGTTTATTTATGCCCGTAGGGACTAAGGATAGAGCCTTATGTAATCAGCCTTCTACAGCAACATCGCAAGTATGGACAATGAACTCTCATTTGAAGCAACATTTTTTGCTTAGCAGCTCTTTCTCTACTTGAAATAAAGGACACCATTCTGGTTATTACACTCCGCTTAGCTCCTGTTCGAACAGGACCGTTACTAACCACTACTAACTGGACTTTCACTAACACCGACTAACAGGACTTACAGTCACTAAGAGTCCTTTCTCCGATAGTCCATATACTAACGTATAGGTACTGACCAACTAACATTCCTATTAACATCTCGTTCTAACTGGACTAACATATCCAATTCCTTTTACGGTCCTATTCGAGGTTTGCCACAGATGTCGTGGGCGGCAGCGGATGGGTGGAGATGCATGCTCGTTTGCTATCTTATACACAAAAAAATTAAAGGGAAGCCCAACAGATGTGTTGATTATATTCGCAATCCGTTAGACTATTGTATAATTAGGTTCAATCCAAAACAGCTAGATAGTCTTTGAGCATCTATATAAGGTAATAAGTCTGATTCTAGCTAGGCAATCCCATTACGACAACATTTTGATGTTACCGTAATGCTCCAACAATTTCAGTTCAAAAACTGCAATTGCTGGAGCACAGCTTTATATTTTCGATTTAACTGAGATATTGCGCTACGGAACGTTTAGGAATGCAATTTTGTCACAGATGTAAATAGAGACAAAGAGATGAAGCGAGTCACAAAGGGCACGGTAGTAGTAAAAGGTGTAATATTGTGTAGAATGACTATATTAAAGGCAGGTATTCTCTGGTACAATACTTGGGATAGTGTTGCTATGGAACTCTAATTTATTACAGAAATGCTGCTGCAGTTATAAGTTAAATAGGGCTTAAAAGTAAGTTAAACATACGAGCGATACGTACACAGCGATGATAGCCTAGTGGTTAAGACTTCGGCCTCGTATTTGGGGGGTCCGGGGTTCAAATCCCAGGCACGCACCGATGACTTTTCTAAGTTATGTGCGTATCAAGTAATTGAATATC
>DWLO01004217.1:0-10185 GCA_018245335.1 Dalla quadristriga | reverse complement strand
AGTTTGACGTTGATGTTGACATTTCAATACATTTCATTCGCCCGAATCGCCGTTCATTCGACAGCGAAGAAAGAAATCGCAAGGATCCAGAAAAATTGTCCAAGTAAAATAATGATTTTGTGATAAAATCCACGTAGTTTGAATAAACCAAGTGGGTTACCACTACCAATATGGTTACTATAATAAAGAACCAACTACTGAAACACTTGTCACGGTAAGTTTCTTAATTTTTATGTTAATTGTGTTATTTGCCTTGTCTGATTTAGTAGGCCGCTAGTTAGTTATTATTGTAGTTAAACACTTTGCTTTCTGCTCATATAATGTCTCCCTGCGACCCTTCTACCTCTGTGCCCATACCATTCTAGTGTTATTACTGTAAAGTTGTTTTGACATTACCTACCTATCTATTTTTTTACTGCACAGCTGTGCTAATTTCATTGTTGTGATCATTCTTATGTTTACTCATATCTTAGACTGTTACTGTTACTGTACTGTATACTTGAGATACATTCTTATATAAAGAAAATAGTTACACTAAATAACATTCCACAGAAAGTGTTCAATTATCAACCCTTTAAAATATATTCATAAATTGAAAACAGCAAATACACTAACAACCTTCTAATCTTGCCCTAGGTTTACCAAGAACCTATCACCGGAACAGATCTCTCTCTCAGCTCTCCGAGGTTCTGGAGAACTCCAGGATTTGACACTTGACGAGGATCTGCTGACAGACCTACTTGAGTTGCCAGGCTGGGTGCGGCTAACTTCGGCCAAATGCAACAGAGCCTCCTTCCGTATACAATGGACCAAATTGAAAACTGTTCCTATTGTATTGGTAAATATATTCTATCTGTACATATTTTGTAGACAACAATTTCCACAGGTCTCATGCAAGTGATTTATTTCTTTAAAATTAAGAAGTTGTTAGACATGTATTTTTTAAGTTTCAAGTTTTGTTATTAATTATAAGCCATTTATTATAATAGGTAAAGTTTTGGTGCACATCTACAGTCCACATCAGTCCACCGACATATTTATTTGTTTGTTTATTCTCATTATTAGCATATAATGTGCTACTATTGTATCCAACACACCAGACAAACAAATTGATAAGGTCAGTGCTTTCACCTATTGATAGTGTTCATGCATGGCGAGACAATGAGTCATTCAACAACAAACAAAAAATTTAAACCAATTGTTGAACTCGGTACTTGGTTGTGCCTCTTGGCAGACTTTTAAATTGTATCATTGTACAATTCTCTATATTATATTTTCAAAATTTGTGCTTGCTTCAGTGACATAAGTACTATACAAAATTCCTTTGTTGTACACCAGAAAACAGATAGGTACAGAAACAAATTTACATAGTAAAGGTCGTACAATTGGCAGTCTTATCACTAAAGAGCGATCTCTCCTACACAATCATGAATAATATGTAAGTATAATAATAATAATAATACTTTGTGTATCTATAAAAGCGAATTAACACAAGTATTTAAAAATCTCTATAACTTACAACACTATTGACGTTACTGTGGCCCGTTAGTTGGTGACCCTAAATGACTAGGTGTGGGTCCTGGGTTTTATCCCCGGCCGAGGTAGATATTTATTAGGCCTGCACATTTTTATACACAGGTCTAAAAATTGTGTTGTTTATTGTGTGTCTCTGACACCCGCAACACAGGGAATCCTAGTGTGGGGGTGTAAGTATTTATTTATTATTAGTTACTATAAACTTAGAGTTTTACTATGAAGGATAAAAACCATCATTTGTGTATTCAAAAATTTTATTTGCCAGTGGTGAGCCCCTTTCAGTTTCAGTTTCCACAGTTTAAACTAAGATCATGCCTCTGATAATCGAACAATGCCACTAATACACATTCAATTTTCCAGCATTTAACACAGCTAACCCTATCAGCCTTATCATCTCTAATGGATATAAAGTAGCTAACAGCTATTGTAAACAGTCTTGAGTTTGTTTGACAGTCCCGTAAAATACATATCATAGTATTATATAATAGAACCTGTATGTATATGATTTGGGAAGGTGTGGACAAAGACAAATAAATAATAAGATAAGCAATAGATTTTAAGAACTATAATTTTTTGGATATTTATAATTATTACACAATCATTAATTACAATATGTAAGCTTATAATCATATATGAAATCAAATATATCTTATCACACTTGATTATAAATAGTAATAGTCACTTGTGTATTTGTATAAAGACTATTATGTAGGGTAGCAGCTACGAGTCTGTAAGTTGTGCATGCGGGACACATACAAAAGAACACATACATACTTATTAAATGAATATTACTAAATGAATACAAAATGCGTAAAGTGGAAGGTAATTTACTAATCGTTTTGTAATAAGACAAGCCTTTTGCTCAGTTCCAGTGGTATGGACGTGGGAATTACCGCGGGCAAACCGAGGGTTATTTTTATTTGAGAAACGGGGTATGGGTTCTGGGCCATAAGCCACAGCAACATAATTAAAGAAAAAAATTGTAAAGCTGTTACTTAAAAGTATAACCTGTTCTAAAGTACCAGCTTCCTTCCAGCGACACAGATACAATTCTAATTACAAAATCAGGGATGGGAAATCAGTGCAAAATGGCATAATAAAAGAGCCTAGCTGATGTTAGTGTGATGTGTGTGTATCAGTGTATGTGTATGAGTCTGCTCATGCGGGGGTGTGTGATTAGTGTGTATGTGTATGTTCATGTGTGGGAGTGTGTGATTTGTGTGCATGTTTATATTTCTTCAAATAGCAATATTTTATAGTCAATAAAAGTTACACAAATATTATTCCTCAACAATCTATCACCGCCCCAGTACCGCGGACGGGGTTCCGCTTATAAAGAACATTCCATAGTCCACACCATTCGCAATGCAATGATGGTTTGCCAGACTTCACATGCCTTCGTGAACATTATCCAAAAACTCTCAGGAATGCAGGTTCCCTCACGATGTGTCCTTCACCGAAAGCAGATGACATTCAATTACTCATTTTTATGTCATCTACACACACTAAACTACACGTTTTGCGGACTGTCAACAATACTTACTTGCACATTTACAATTTCCTTTGCCATTTCCTTCGCCATTTTCCTTTACGTGATTCTTTACTCACTTCCGTTGTCCCTAAGCTGGAATTAAGTAGGTACCTGTTGTAAAACTTCTATTAGTACGGGTTCCATTAGTAGAATCCGTCGCGTGACTGGTTTACTCGGGGTTGGCTTAGACCCCTGGGGACTAGGCAAATTTTACTAACCAAAAGAATTAGGTACGAGAAATTCTCATAATAAACGTAGTTACCTCCATGTACTATTAAATGAATTATGAAGCGTAGACGGCGGAAGGGTGTCCTCATCACAAAATAATCGGACGTAACGCAATTTAGCCCAACGAACTAAACAATGTATCAGATCAGGTATTAATGGGACTTTCACATTTCGCGTCGCTCCCATAATTCAAAAATAAAAAAAATCTGCTCTTGCTCATTCTTACATTTTCAATGATTGTAAAACTCTTAGTAGAATTTTGAAAAATGTCCTTCGATATAATTATTGAAACTCAAATTACGGACATTTATTTTAATTAAATTTGACCAAATTTTTTAAAGATATTTTTTAATAAGTGTTTTCGCCCTCTTTATCTATAAAAAATTAAGTATGCGAAAATTCAAATATGCTAAAATATCTGTTATTTTATTGTTAACAATGATATCGAAGCTCATTTTTCAAAAGTCCACCTAGACTTATACAATCGTTGAAAATGTTACAATGTAACAAAAAATCGGAATTTGAACTCCGGCCCCCTGATAAGTCCTACTGTCCGGAAACTTAATCCTGCGTTTATCAACGCTATCTCGAGACTACATGATGGCACAGACAAGAAACGTCACAAACACAAATAACGACTAAAACCGGAGATCAAACAGTTACTTACTTATCTGTCACATTCTATCACCAGCAGGCTGATTGTGCAACTCGCTCTCGTAATCAGCGCATCGCTGGGTATCGCATTCATCTGATTTTTCGTGCAAATTTGAACTTTAAAGACTTAGGTTACTTTAAACATCAAATTTCCACGAAAAATTACACCAAGGCGAAACCGATAGTCTCGTCTTCTTAACCTACAGGTCACTCAACCAACCGAGCTTCGGTATGGAGTTCACTGTAAACAACACTTTCTAAAATGATTACAAAGTTAGAGCAGTAGTACTTACGTAGTTATAATAATATTAATTACTACGAAGTGCTCGCGACTTCGCCCGTCTGAAATGCTATGAATGTGTCCCTTGGGGTACAGACGCTTAAGGGTAAAAAACCGTTTGACATAATGTACCTTCCACAATCCCTGAAATCTGTTTCATCAAAATCCGTTTTCCGGATCCGGTTTCGGTTCGGTCCGAAACGGCTTCGGAGCCTATTCACGACCAAAAAAACGAAGACCAACACAGACAAAAACTCTAAAACGATTTTTATGTCTAGGTGTGATATAAATAGGATACATTTAAGAGGATAGATCGATTATCACTTGAAAATGAAGTTTTTACCCTACTGCGTAAGAAAGAGGATTCTTCGATAAATAATTGTTTAGTCTTGCGCGGCCGAGTTTAGGCAGCCTTGATCTTCGTTTTTGCTTTGTTATGCATTCACGATGCGGTACTTATACCTAACTCCGAGTGAACACCGCTTGTTATGTTTGTACATAATTTTGATTCCAAGGTAAAAACCCACCTGTAAGGTAATGAATGAGTCGACCAAGATTTCTAGGTGTTTTCGTACTTATGACGTCAAAGTTACGACGAAAACGACCGCTTAGCTGGTTCTAGAAATGTCGGAGAGTGAAAACCCCTGCAGACCCGACCCCACATTTTGTTTGGGGGGGTTTCGAGATCGCGAATTGGTTGGGATCTATGGATAAAAGCAGAGAAGAGGTGAAAGTACAATGACATCTATTTATATCTTATCTTACTTGTCTTATCTTTCATACTAATATTATAAATGTGACAAATAGTTTGTTAGTTCGATACACCTACCTACACGGCTAAACCATTCAACCGATCTTCATAGAATTAGGCAGAGAGGTAGTTTGAGTCATGGAGCAGGTCATAGGATATTGTTGATCCCGAATAATTATACAGATCCAGAGGAAATGAAAACATCATGAATTTTATGCCGGCAAAGTCGCGGGCATCAGCTATTCAAGGTAAAAGGATAAAAGAGGTGAACGTACAATGAAGTTTATCCATATCTTATCTTACCAATAAATAAAATTAAGTGTCTGTCTGTGATATCGAAATTAAGGTCAATAATAAAATGTTATTTGTATCACATCTAAACATAATCAACCATTGTTTTAATTTTTGACTTTCTGAGTTTTATTGCCGCGAATCGGCTCCGAAACCGCTCAACGGATTTTGATTAATTGTAGAGGGTACTCTAACTAATGGCATAGGTTATGTTTTATTACAATATCTGAAACGATTTTTTAGTTATAGCTCTTTCCATCTGTACCCCCAGGGTCCCATTTGTCACGTTAAGGCTCCTAAACCGCTGAACGGATTTAGATGAAATTTTCTGGGACGGTGGAAGGAACACTTATTTACCGTATAGACTCATATTAACACTAAGACTATAAACGTTGTTTTATCTCAAACAGTTTACTCTAAAACAGTTATCTCTTTTCACTGTTTTGTACTTTGAGATTTCACGCGGGCGAAGTCGCAAGCTCTCAGTGAAACATAATAATTTGTCGTTTACTGACGTGAACCGACATCTGAAAGTTTCACTTCCTTTGATCCCGACAGCCTAATGTAATGTATAGCCAAATATCTACTCTATATTGATTCTGCGTAGCTCGTGGGGAGCACCTATCGTCTTCGTTATAAACACAGCAATTTAATTTACGCAAGAGCCTGAAATATCGCACGTGTTAACATTGTTTATTTTCGCGTAGGCGAATCTCTTCACAAAGTTGGATAGTACGGCGCCGTTTTGGCAACGTAACAACTTAAATGACTGTTCAAATCATCCGTTTTTTCTGAAGAGTAAATATTATTCGACGACTCGGTGGCGCATTGGTTTGTGACTCTGTCTGACGAGCCGTGGGTCCCGGGTTCGATCCCCGGCCGGGACAGACATTTATGTAGCAGATAAATGTTTGTACCCGGGTCTTGGGCGTTAGATTGTGTTGTGTTTTCTGTGTGTGTCCGCCACCCGCAGGGAATCCTAGTGCGGGGGTGTGAGTGTGTAAGTGCTTATTAATTACCATGCTCGACTTCGCTTGGCTAAAGTTTCTACTTATAAAAAATAGTTAGCTAGCTCTGTCCTCTGCAACATTTGAGCACAGGAATAAGGAGCATGTGTCGCCCTTTCGTCCTGAAAAATACATCGGGAAACCGCTGGATTCAGAAAGCACATGATTATGGATTATGGCGAAGTCGCGGGTGCTCCCTAGTAACTAATAATGCTATGGTTGTTGGCAGAACCTGGACGAGGTGCACATAGCGCTGGAGGTGTGCACGGAGCCCCGCGTTGTCAACCCTGGCGCGGGCGGCTCCATGCCCATCCCGGGGAAGTACAGCTATATTCATAAAGTAAGTCAATCGAATACCATACGAATACCATCGAGACAAAGCAATTGTTTCGCGAAAGACAGTGACAATGAATAATATCTTTGTTCTGCTAATGAAGTTATCAGTATCCTTACGTTACATCAAGCTCAGGCAGTTTAAAGTAATAATTCAAATATAATAATCTATTATGATTTTTTCAGGTAATAGATGGTATCTCAGTGGCTGTGAATCAAGTGCAAATAGATTTCAAATGTGATGCATTCACCAGTAGTGTTCAGGTATGGAACTGGTATCTTTCTCGTATAAGCAGATAATTATATAATAATTATATATAGACATTTATATAATAATGTCACATTTTTTCAGATCTCCAGAGTGACGGTGGAGTCACGCACACCTGAGGGTCGAAAAGGAGACCTAAGACTGACTAGAATCAAATCGCCCGACACTGGGCAGCTGTTAATATTTAAGGTGCGGCACTTTTAATATTTGTTGTTAAGTGATTGTCGTAAAAATTACTTAGGTAGCGACACTAAAGTTCACAAAACGTTAATTTGATAGCAAAAAATTATACGGTTGCATTAACCTCTCGTTTTATCTGTGACCATTCATATAAATATTATTTTATTTTTAATTTTATATGCCATGATTCGAATATTACATAATGTAGCTTTCAAGACGCTATTTATTCCATGTCTTAGAAGGTAGAAGCCCTTGAAAAGACTGACATCGCTACTCAGCCTATGAGTATAATACCCTCTACTCACGGCTTAGTGCAGGGTCCCTCTTCACCACTGATAAGGCCTGGAGCTCACCATGCTGCTGCCGCTCATCAATTTGTGGAGGTGTCCGACAGTTTTACGCGCCCGCCAAAGCATGATGAAAGTGTTCATGAAATTCCCGACCGCGCCTAAGTTTACTAAACCTCATTGATTAGACGCTCCATTTTAAAGATCTTACTTCATAAGAAGTGGTGATATCGCAGGAGTTGGAGTGGCAAAGCGCACGCATAGAAGCCAAGGCGCACGGAAGTGTGGCTGCAGCCAGCCTGCCGCCGCTGCGCTTGCTGCTCGGCAATACGCACTGCCGGATCGTCATCAAAAAGCGCCTGTCAGGTATTACAATAGTTATAAACCCGCAGAGCAGTTTGTAGCAGCTGCTGGAAGTAGTAAGGCCATGGACTCTAGTTTCTATAAGATTGGTTCAGCCACCCACCACAGGCTTTCTTCGGTGATCTACTCAACTCAGAATTAGACCGTAAGAATCGCACCACTGGCTGCATAAGCCATTCACAACCTAATTGCCACTTTTTTCACCTAGTCTGCTGTCACTTTTGGGTGGCCAGTTCAGTGAATGGCGTGTTACCGGCTTCCTCCATGCCGATGCCATAAGCCTCTATAGCATATACAACCACTGTCGTTAGTCCACCTCAATAGCCTAATTTTAGTTACATATCTCAAAATGCTTACTAAGCTTATTAGTAACTAATTTGCTTTAGTTGGTTAGTTTCGCCGGCTCAATATAACACTCACATCAATGTATATCTTAGAACCTAATGAGCCTAGAGAATTATTTAAAAGCGCCGGATGAGGTGTATCCGATATATCAGGCACGGTCAGACACTGACGTAACGCAGCGTGTTAAAATTTTAATTAAAATTACCGAGGAATTATATATTTTTTTTAAACTTTAAGACCCTACCTGTAGTTTGCTTTTGAACAAATAACTTGTGTACTAAAACTTTAAAAAAAAATCCTATTTTAATATGTGGTTGTCAGACTGTGCAGTGCTTGGGTCTCGGCTGGTGCTCCGGCCGGAGCCGCTGGCGTGGGCGTTGACGGACGGGCAGCTACGGGCCGCGCTCGCGTGCGCCGCCGCGCTGGCGGACCCCGTGCGCCGCGCCACGCAGCAGGCGACCAGGGCTAAAGCGGCGCGCAAGGTATAGAAGCGAAGGGATATGATTACCTGTAGGATTATGAATGTAAAAATAGCTAAACACACTGACTATAAACTCTCGCATACAAGGAAGTAGAAACATTGATACAAGTTACATATAAATGGGAAATATATGTATTTATAAACACACACACACACATATACACATCCACGTGTGCACAAACATATTCAAGTTGTTTAAAGTTTTTAAATTAAATCGGTACATGTGAGAGTAGTTCAGGAAGAGCAGTGTCTTCTAACACAGGTACTCTGTAAATAATTGTATCAGGCGTTACTTTGCGAAAATATATTGTTATGAAGCTACGTTTAATCTACTTTGCAACAATCCGCGAGCGCAACAAATACAAATTCGTATTCCCTACGTAGGGGGAGACACCAATACGGAAAAAAATCCTGATGTCGCGTCGCCCCATAGGGTAATCTATACCAGACACAAGTCCGAAGCCATAATTGATTAATTATTTTAGAATTCATGAAAGTCCAATCATTAGTTGGCCATTTAAGTGAACGCTAGCGATATCGTTTATGAAGGTCACATATTTGTATGGTAAAACGGTAGCGCCTCTAGCAGACTCGACATAGAACTAAATCACATAGCCGCTATCGCGTGGATATAGGTGTGACGCGCAGCGGAGTCCGTTGTTCATACATTTGTGTTCCACTGGCAGACCTTAATAAATCAAATCAACTCAAGAGAATGTTTAAACACCGTAACTTTAACGCAGATCGAAGAGCCGCTCGACCAGATCCAAACACGCGCGAGCACGGGCGAGCGCGATATCCTGGCGCGAATGTTCGCGAAGCACGACGTGCGCGAGACCTCGTACCACTTGCTTGCGCCGCGGATAGACCTGCACCTGTGCGACGACCCCGGACGTGAGTGCACCTCCGCTTCTAGATTATCCCGCGACTTTGGTCGTGTAAATGTCCCATCTATGTTATTTAAATTTTCTGTGGCAAATTTATCTATTCAGTGTGAAAGACTAACAAACATACATACGTAAAAAGAGCCGTTTTCAGTTCGGATTTATGAGATTAGCTCATATTTTACTGGTCGCGCAGTCCACCCGGTATTGAGATTTGCAGCCTATGAACATGAGCAATAATGAGCATAACTTACAATAAAACTACATACGTCTGAAATCAATCACACATGAGTTACTTTTTTTTAAAAGATTTCAGATCAAGACTTAGCTGCTAGGCTGCGAGGCTCTTATGAAACATTGATGGCCCTTATTAATGTAGCGGTTCTCTGTATTCTTGGTATTCATCACAATTTTTGTCCAACAGTGGGCAGATCGGAGATGCCGTCACTAGCCAACGGCGGCGCTTTGCAAGTGACATTGGTGAGCATGCAGGCGGACCTCTTCCCCTACCACAAGGCTTCCAATGACCGAAGGCACTGGCGAGGGTACAGGTGGGTCTATTTCTTATTCAGAATTATTATGGATACCGAATAAGTTAACTTCGAGGTTGCGTCTCGTTTACATGGTGCTAGTTACTGACCTTGCAGTTGATCATTGCTCGCCTGAAATAAAATACTTACATTATTACTTTATCATCATCACAACCCATCACTGGCCCACTACTGAGCACGGGTCTCCTCTCAAGGTGAGAAGGGTTAGGCCATAG
>DWLO01004216.1:0-10187 GCA_018245335.1 Dalla quadristriga | reverse complement strand
TGGGGCGCTGCGCGTGCGCGTCGCCGCTGTCGCCGCCCGCGCTCTGCGCCGACGCACTCTCCGTCACCGTCTGTGCGAGTACATTTTCATCATCAAGGTAAGGTCACCAACAACCCGCCAGTCTCACTATTGTACACGGATCTCAGAGTGAGAATGGTTCAGGCCATAGTCCGCCAATGGCCAAGTGCGAGATAGCGGACTTCACACGCTTTTAAGATTATCCAGGTTTCCCCACGGTGTTATATGAAACTTGGAAATTGTAATAGGTGATTTACAACTGAACAAATAATTTCTCGTTCTCGTTTCAATTATCCTGAGGTGTACTCTGAGAGGAACTCCTTAATTGAATAACAAATCTTAGCCGCCTTAGCTTGTTTGAATAACCTTGAGATGTACTTTAGATATGAATAGCTTTCAGTCTGATGATGGACCTTGAAAATTGTCACTAAATTAATTTGTTTATTGTATTGAATTAAATATAGCAAAAATCGAAAACACCGATCCGATCCACTTACATTGACGATCTCTTCATTCAGCTCGGACATGACGTATCTCTTGAAGCAATTAGTACAAAAATATACGCTTTCATTTTCTTGCGCCGTTTCTGTATCCTGGACCTGTAACAAACGGCGATAATTATGATGCTAATAATTTATACGCAATATATTTATTGCACAAACAATTATCTACTACGTATAGAACTAAGAACACTTAGTCTACGCAAAACAAACTCATATACATATTGAGATGTATTAATAAAATCAGCTTTATTTGTTCAACTGAGCTTCTGAGGATTGATTTAGCGTAGATAAATAAAGCGTTCAGATTAGTTTAAAACAATTTTTATAAAATACCTGTCGTTCCTGGTCGTCGATTTGTTGCCGCTGGTGTTCCCTGTATTCCTCTATCGAGTGATAAGTCGGCGAATCAGCTCGCACCTGCATTACAGTAAAAGTAAATTAACAAGAATACATACCTGTATACATACCATACAGGTATGTATGTAATATATAAAATTTAATCTTGCTCTTCCTCGTGTAGTTTATTTTAGTGATAATACAATGTTTCTGAGGAAGTGGTATGCACATGTTTAATGCGATGGTGCTCTAATTATTCAGTGGCTGGGGTCTTGATTTTTCTTTAATTTTGTTAACGTTCCGTATGTCTGGTAAGACATAGCAGTGACAAAGCATTTGTTACCAAAATTGGACTACCCTTCAGTTCGGGGTCGGTTGCAGGCGTCCATGGGCAACAGTGGCCACACTCGCTACTGATAAGACATAAAAAAGCCATGCGCACCATGGTTTCACTGTAGCCGGGCACCATGCTGGCGATGCCGGGCATGGAGCGTTCCAGGCGGCGCACGGCGCGCGCGCACTCGCCGCACCAGCCCATGCGCACGCGCGACGCCGCCTCCAAGCCCGCCGACCGCTCCCTGCAAGTATACATTCCGTATTGTCATAAGTCTCTTTTATGGCAAGTGACATCGGGCCGAGATTGCGGAATATGCGCAAGAGTAAATAAATGACACGCGACGCGCCCGTACAGGCTGCGACAGATCCCTTGGCCAGCCGTCAGCGCCATACAACGAGTAACATGGCAACGAGCCCTTTTTTTTTTTTTTTGTTACGGGGGGGAAATCTTCAAAAGATACCCGACCTCAAGGGGAAAGAGGCCGGGTTATGTGAGATTTTTACTCACTTAAACCCCCTCGACAGCCATCCAGCGCATATGGGGCAACGAGCCCTACTCTGACACGTTTGTGTTGGATTGTTTCTGTCTAACGTACGAATTTGACTAAAACGGCTTGAGCGGCTTGAAGTCTCAGTGGGCTGCAAGCAGCTTAAACCCATGGGCTTTCGTTTGTGCCAACACTTCATCAAGGACCTGGATAACATGAACAATCGATTCGGGTGGCTGAAATTTACACGGCTGTGCCAAAGCAGGAGCACGAGTCTATGGCTTCTTACCCGACGATTAAAGAGCTGGACTCACAAGCTGATGTTCTTTAGTGGTTTGGTGGGTTGCACTATTGACTTATTCGCTGGTACTGAGATATATGTTTGAGTCGAGGCAGGAATACAATATCTTTCTGAAGCATCGAACTGGAAACCTGCACGTAAAACACGAGTGTCTTACCCGGCGATCGAAGAACTGGACTCCATCAGCAAGCTGATGCTATTTTTCAGCGTGTCCCTCAGCGGCTTGAGCGGGTTGGTGGGCGGCACGTTGATTTCCTCGCTGGTGCTGAGGTGCACGTTGGAGCCGAGGCAGGAGCGCAGCACATCTTCGTTCAGTAACGAGCTGGAGTCCTGCGCGTTGGCGGCGGACGCGTCGCTGCTCTGCGACGGCGCCTCTTGGAGCTTCATGTCGTACACCTACACAGGAAGATAATAATAATGACTGGGTGCAACTTATGACAAGAGACGGGTTCTGGAGCGTGCTGCTGTATGATCCATTGCGGGTTAGTGGCGAAGGTAGCCTTATTAAGTTCTTTAGACATTCGATTATATTTGTGTAGTTATTTTCCACTAGCGTTTCTACTACTGATGCCCGCGACTTCGTCCGCGTTAACTTTATGATCAATATTCCGATTTAAGATTATCTTATGACCTTTTCAGTGACACAAACTACCTCTCCACCAAATTCTATGAAGATCGGTTGTATCGATTAGCCGTGACGGCTTATTAAATAACCAACAAATTAACAACAAACCAACTAATTAACAAATTTAAAATATTAGAAAGATAAGATATTAAGGTGCCATGAAACTATAATTACAGTGCGAAATAAAAATGATTTCACGTAACATTCAATTCAATTTCGCTTTACATAAAAGCATGTAAAAAAGCTGATAAGCTTTTAGCGATTTTCGCTTACATGGAAACACTGAATTTATAATCAAGCACTTCTTTTATCAATTCGAGTGGTAATTAGAACATTAATTAGCAATGTCGCTTACACCGCAACAAATGTATGTATGTACTCGCAACGGGAGGCAAAAATCGGGCTGCCATAAATAAGACGTCTTTGCCCGAGCGTTGTAAGTTGTATTAAGCAGTCTTCAGACGGATGCCTAATTGATAAAGGGCCACCCATCTGCTCCTCTAAGTTGTGACCCCTACTGGTGGCTTCGCCTCTCTTGGCGCCCTCCGGCGACGTCTGCGCTTTGAGTCGTGGAGGATTAGTTCGTTGAGCAACGGGCAAGGGTCCGTTGTGCAGCCCCTTGCGTCAACGATACCGATGGCAGAATTGACGAAGCATTGGTTAGAATTATAGAAATAGAAACATATTTATTCGAAAGTTTGGTGGGTACTACAGCACAAAATAAACTAAATAAACAAGTTTGACTTATGCCTACAAACTTTAAAAATACTAATTGGTACGTCTTATCTTACCTGTGATATTAAAATTAAGGTCAATAAATAAATGGAATATAAATCACAGCATAGCAGCGCTGATATTTCAGCCTGAACCTATCTTTCATGACGGAAGCTCGGTCAACCGCTCGGAATTCGTATGTCGGTCTGGAAAATCGGTCACGGTTCTATCGGATGGAAAAACTAACAATACAATAGGCCCACCTGCTCCGCCAGGATGGCAGCCTCCCCGGCCAGCGGCTTCCCCTCCCTGAGCGCGCCCTCCGGCGTCTGCTTGTCGGTCGCGGATGACTTGTTCGCGGCCACGCCCTTAGCGGACTTCTCGCGCTTATACGGCGACGTTGCCGCACTCTTTTTCTTTGTGTCGATTATCTGAAAAACGTGAACATTCAAGCAATGACAGCCGAGTAGTTAGTACTTCGGCCTCGTATTGGGGGGTCAAGGGCTTAAACCCCGGCATGCACCTACGACTTTTCTAAGATATGTGCGTTTTAAGCTTTTTATTTTATTAATTCATTTCATTTATTTAAGTCAACAATATGTTTACAGTCCACGGACCAAACACATATTTTCAATATAAATGAAATTGTAATTTACACTGTACAATTAGTAGATTTATATACCTCAGCAGCTTCACTGATGTTCTGTATACTGCGCGATGTAAAGCTCTTGCTTTCGTCACAGATAGGGTCTTCCTCTTTTTCACTTCCAAAATGATAATACCTGAAAGAATATGACACGTTATTAGGTACTAACGAGAGCTCGTAACTTCGCCCGCGTGGAATCTCGAAACGGAAACTGAAAGGGGATCAGCTGGGATACGTACAGATTAATGACATTACCTAATGAGCGCACGCGACGCGTACACCGTCGGATGACACATCAGCGAGGGGTTGAGATACACCCGGTTGAGGTTGACCCCCCGCGTGTCGGTGCGGTAGTGACCGCGCGCCACCCCGTCCGGGTTGAGGAAGGGGACCAGCTTGAACACGTAGAGCCGGCGCAGATGGATCGCGATGGGATCGTTTCTGGTCAGCAGTAGATTGAGGAAGCCGTTGAATACGAAGCTTGATGGCGTCTCGCCGGGGTGGACTCGCGCCGATATGAAAATCACCTGTGGTTTGCTTGGTTATAAGTATTGTTTGCCATCTAAAATTTATTTCACAAACTTCCGCCCGCAACTGTAAATCGAATTCAAGTTCTTCTAATAGGATTAAGACCTTGTTCGACATTAAAAAGATACATACCTATTCAACCCCCTTGAGCCTACAGACGACAATATCATAAAAATATCCTTGTTTATTGGAGTCACCCTATTTTTGACGCAAAATAAAAAATGTCTGAAGTGTTCACTATTATATAATATTTGGTAGGTTTGGAAGTATAATTTAAAGTCACAAGAAATAAAAATTTGCGCTGAATAATTTGCGTCTAATGCAATTATGAACTTACTTAAATCTACTTACAATGGTGTCTTTGTCATTACTCTTGTTACCTTTTTATTCTGAAACTTGAAAGGTCTTTCCTGATTGTCTGGAAAGAGATTCTTTAATCTTTCTTCCCTTTCGTTTGTGATGCCTTGATGCGAAGTTATTGTCAGCAGGTCTACTCGTCGCCCTGAAGCAAAATGTTGTTGGAATAGGTATACAATTTGTAAATGTATATCAATAATCAATTTGTGCTCAAATTAATGACAATGGAACACTAATGGGTTTACTTAAAATATGTCAGTCTACTGCTTACTGTTATTAATGCCAGTATAATGACAGTCAGAGTTGGTTTCTCTTTTGATTATGAGAATAGAATATGGTGACTCACTTGTTGGCCACTAACTTCTCCACCAATCTGCATCAGAGCAGTGTGGTGGAGTACGCTCCAGCTCCCGGTGTCCACAGTTGTGTGGACACTTGTACCGAAGTATGTAAGTGTCGTGGGCTACTATAGGTTGCAGCCAATATGCTTACCTTCAAGAGAATAGATGAGACACTCTCTGCAGTAATATATATCATCCGGTGACTGTGGAGGTGGCAACGGTAGCATTTTCAAGTCAATGGAGTTCAGAGCTATTTGCAGCTCTGCAAATGAGTAAGGATATGTGAAAGCAAAGAATGTTGTTGCTTTTAGGTTTTCTGAGGTTCTATACTTGAAGCTCAGTGTGAAGGTGTTGTCATCCGTCTGAAAAAAAACAATCGCTTAGATTTACTGTAAATGCTTACTTTGGAATTTAAATTTCATATGGCAATAAAATCCGTTGAAAATTATTTCGCTAATATAGTAGCAAACGAGCATGCACTGGTTTTAACTTGCAAACTGCTGCCATCATGTTTGAACCAAAGACAAACAGAACCCTATTGAAAATGAGTCTGAGACACTACACATCTGTATGTCACACAGTGTATTCTGTAGTTAGGATGAATTCAAAATTTAAAATTTCTCAATACCGAGTGAACTGGACGATCTCTTATCCGCTCCCATTGGGGCTTCCCGGGTAGTGTGCGTGTCACTGGAGCCATGCCTTGGTTGTACATTTTGCCTTGTTTGTTTAGATTTATAAGGTTTAACCGCACCTGGAAGATTAAAATGTAATGAATAATAATAAAATTATTCCTGTCCATCTGGAATACTAGTAGATATGGATAACAGACCTGTAAAACATTACTGATTCTAAACATTCATTAAATAAAGTTACTATTTATTTTCACATACCAATACGTTTGGTTCACTGGCCTGCACCCCAAAATAGAACCAGGTACGGTTCCCATTCTCAAACTCTGTACCCGCACAGTCCGGACGCGTCCATAGATTAAATTCATAGTCAGGTGTTTCTGTTGCATTTGTTTTAGGGTTTAAAGCTGGTGCTGAAATATTTTGAAACTATTACTATACAGTAAAGAGAAAAGCTCACAAGTATAATTATTTACCTAGTCTTATAAAAGCCTATGGGTCAACTCATTGTTTCATTCAGTTGTAATTATTGTAGTTTCATAATGTAACCTTTGTGGTCTTGGCACTTAAACAATGAGAATTAACCCCTACATGTATTTTCACTGACAAAGCAATGGATTACATTTGGTGCAAGTTCAGAGTTGACAACGGGTAGATCCTACAATGTTTCATGTTAATGATAAGTGATAACAGACAAAACTGTAAATTTGGCTTGATCTTGGACTTGTTCCACGATCTCTGTATCGAACATCACTGGATTAATTTTCTGACATGATAATAAAGGCAAGGCAACTCACCGATGAGCTCCGTCGGCACCCGCTCGACATGACCCAGGTTCCCAGAGTCAAAGTTGTGTATAAAATAAAAACCACCGCACTCTATTATATTGTGATCCATAACTAATTTTATTTCGGCTACATTATATTGTTAAAAAGTCCTGAATAATGTGTCACGCTTGTCACCTTTGTGTACGCTTCTACTTTACAATTTTATATTAATTATTATGAAACCTTCGCAAGAATCTGCATGCTTGCCAATTTTGAAAGACGCTCAAAAATAAAAATTGCACTGTTTTTCTAAACAAAATTATGTAATTTTGTTGACATCGATTGACGGATAACAGCTGATTTGTTTTATTGGTGATCTCTTTAAATTTTAAATTGTCTTTTATGGCATTAAAAAAAAGTTAAACGTAGTCTTTAAACATACAATTAATTTATATCCAAAGATATTTAATAACGCGATTAGATTTATTGCCTTTACTTTTTATTTGGAACAATACTACTTTTTACCATGACGAAAATTAAATTCAAGATGGCTGCTGTGACTGTCGAGAGAGGCGCTGTCGTGCACAAAGAAACGTAAATTGAGCTGCCAGTGCTAAAATTTAAAAATTATATTAACATTAACATGCAGTAAATAACGGTAATTCCATAAAATAAACAATTATGTATAGCTACAACCCTACGGTTGACGTTAAAATATTTATTTTTATGCAATGTACAAAATTTGGCAACGATTATTCGATCAAACGGAACGTTAATTTGAAAAGTATAATTAGAATGTTGATTGCGTTTCCTATGTAGCTTTTTAACGGTAAAATAAGTATCGATAAGTCTAATATTAATTTGGTTTTTGGTATCGCTGTCAAGCCCCGAAGAATGGTAACTCATTAGATAAGTATTTATGTCAGTTTCACGTACTACAGTCTTAGCTGCGAAGCTGTAAAGGTTACGAAGTAAAAAAAAACAACATTTTAAACCAAAATTGTATTTTCATCATTCTTAATTAGGTCTATAACAATATTAAATAAGCTTAATTAAGTATATAATATAATAGATTACGTCTTAGGCGTGGCACTTAACTATGGATTATAAAAAATTACATTCCTTATAACTTCCAATATCCTGGCCAATAAATGCCGTCATCACAAACTTAATCGTTAATTACGATATATCAATAGTGTCTACATACGCGTGACGAACTACGCTTCCTTATACTCTTGATTCGAACTAAATTGTCTTTTGTGAGCACAATTACTGATTGCATTATAGAAACAAAAGCAACACGGATAGATCTACGCATGGACGTGATGAGGTGAGTATTTGGCAACCTTTTTGGCTCGTTTACCAAATCAATGACACTATAATATATATTATGCATAATAAATACACGTCGAGTTAATCAAACCAAACTAATATTGAGGACCATATAAAGGTGCATGTATAAATATATAAACAACAAATATCACAATTCGGAACTACACCTAGGATACACGTTTGTATGATACTAACATTATAAATAGGTATAGTAAGATAGTATAATCTACGTATAGTTACATGTAAATTAAAGTTTCTACTAACCTTTCATAAATTAGGAATAGTAATCTACTGAGCCAAAGTTTATAGATATAATTGAGTCTAATGTAAAATATACTATGAGTTATCGTGTCAAATAACCAAATAATATACTATGGACTAGATGCCAACAAATCGAACATTGCAAGGTGAAACAAGCGAGATGAAATACCTAACAGTTAAAAATAGAAATGCTGAGAAAAGTAAATATCGGGAAATAGTCGACTTATGATTATGAAGTTCAATATCAAACGAACACACCAGTATTTAAAAGTTATAGCATATAGGTAACAATGAATAGTGGGAACTGCCATAAGTAGAGCTAGTTTGTGTGAAGACTCATTAAACTGGACCATTCCATTTTATAATTAGTGACTTATTAAAAATAGAAGATGTAAATGCAAATGCAGCTTCATTGTTGTGATATATTACGATTTTATTTTATAAAAGAAATGTTATTGTGATGTAGACAAGAATTTTTGTAGCACAATTTCGTGTTTTAAGAACTCGGGGAGCGCTAGCGGAAGACAGGTGTGATTGTTGAGCAGATATTAGTGTGTAATATGAGCTTTACATCACATGACCAATGTTACTGTAATTTCATATTATGTTATATCAATCGTCTCGATGAATGACAAATAGAAATTGTACACACATAATTACATCATCCCGCACAAACGATGGAATGCACTTGCGCTATCGCGCTAGGACGACTGTCGTCTTGAACGTTTTAGTCACTCAAACTCGTCTTTCACATAGTAAATGCCTGCCTAAAATTGTCTCGCTGCCGCCTACGGTTCTCATTATGCGCCGCCCTCCGTCCTCGTTCTTCACAAATTACTATGTAAAAGAAACGAAACCAAAACACTGCTGTAAGTCATTATAAATTATTCAACAAAGCATTTGTCACATTCTGGCACGAACACTTCCAATTCAAACAGGGCATTCACATCAATTTGTTTGAACATTGTTTATTTATTTATCTACATATAACATAAGGGTTAGCCCTTGCCCTCGTCGGGGATGGCGATGGACACCGAGGGCGGCCTGTGCCGTTCCGTTTTGACTGGAGCACTACACAACTCGTCCGTGGTTGTTATTTTGCACTCCACTATTCGATAGTTGCAGGTCGGAGACCCGCAGTCGAAGTCCGTGTGTGGCACTGCGTTCGGGATACAATCTGCTAGATTCTTCGACTCTTCCTTGAACGGAGGACAGCTGAAAAAATTAAAGATGGTGTTAGGAATTTACAAAAAACACGTATTTTGTTTGTTTTCGTTTTTTCTCAGTGAACATGAGGGGATGAGAGCTGAACAAGTTAAAGAAGCCCAGATGTTAGGAATTTGCATTTCACGTATTTTTTATTAGCTTTTTATCGGGGGTCTTTTACATGAGGTTCTAAAAAAAGTCAAAATAGGAGCTCTCCTTCATGGCCAGCGAGGCATTGGCGACCCCTCCGGTGTTGCTCGTGAGCATAGGCGAAGGTAACGTTACCGTCAGGTAACCCGCATGCCTGTTCGTTAGCTATTCATTTATAAAAAGCAAAGATAAAAATAATTATAGAATAATGTATATTTTATTTTATTTTATTAAAACCATGCATACAATGTGGCTACTTCTGCCACACCAACCTCGATAGGTTAGGTGTGGTTAAATTAAAAACTTGTAATACGGGCACTCGTAATAGCGAGTCTTAGGCCCGTATTAATAGTCCGTTCTCAAGCTCGTCCCCAAGTCCAATCCCGATTAAGCCGAGGGCAGCTACTTAAGCTCGTCGCTTATTAATAAACACATCTGAAATGATATCACCCCCAAGATCAGCTCCTCAAATGACGTCATGTGGGGGCCTGATCTTGATAACGTGACGTCACATTGGACGAACTATTTTTATCATTCATTTGTGTTCTGTTATTGCTTTATTCGAATGCAATTTTCATTCAATGAAATTTCCAACAATGTTGAACATTAACAGAATTAGAATGATGTTTTATATATTCTTCGTTAG
>DWLO01004215.1:0-10187 GCA_018245335.1 Dalla quadristriga | reverse complement strand
ATCTTTCATCATCTTACAGTCCCGCTAGTGAGCACGATAGCCAGCGAATCTTTTTTTATTCCGTAATTCTAAGAAGAGGAGTTTGGGAAACCTAAAAAACAAAAGTTACGTGAAAAATATTTTAGTCACGGTCCACTGGTCACCTTGTTTCATGCTTAGGGAAAGTTTTAATAAATTATTTTCTCGCTCTTCTTGTATAAAACGTGCATTGCCATTATAAATCTGTTTGGATGCTAATACAGTAAGGCAGGGTTGATTTCTTTATGCATATTTAGTGTCGGTACGACATACTGCAGTGTACTCGCAAACAAGATGCACGTAGTTTGTATTAAATATGCATCGAGTCCGCGGTGCTCGCGCTGGCTACAAGACACCTCGAGGGAGGGATTGCCAGCAAATCTTCGAGACATATACGGCGACCAATCTTGGGAATGTTGTGTGAGTAGAGCTTCGTAGCTCCGGGAGTGTGTGATGCTATTGTGCAGAATTATTTTGTTATCAGAATAGGAAATTAAAATGTTAGGCCGCTAGTCCTGTGAACTCATGTGGCAATTTGGATGGTGTATGTATGAAGATGTAGTCCTGTCTGAATGCATCCTGCTTCGCTACCATGCCTCATATCAGCGTGAAGAATTGGACCATGGCTACCAGAAGAACATAAGAAAGCAGCACTCACGGGTGAGCCGAAGTTGTGTCCGATCTCGTGCGCCAGCGTGACGTGCGAGACGGCGGGCGGCACGTGCTTGCCGTAGTTGAGTAGCGTCACGATGCCCGTGTTCAGGGACTTCATGCTGCCTCGGTAATGCTGCCGAAGAACAATAACTGTTATTGGACACGTTAAGCAGTCGATCCCAGTTGTTATTGTTATAAATCAGTCGTTAACCCTTGTTGAAGGCCTTCGAGCGGGGTGATAATTTTCAACAGTCGGGCCACAAACCCCGCCGCAAACCCGGACTGAAGCAACGTGGTAGAATACGCTCCCGGCTCTTCTGTTTTGAGGAGATACCCGTGTCCTGCTGGGCCCTTCTGGGTTGTAGCCTAAGCCCAAAGTACTATTAAATAATGAAATCTACCCATACCGTAAACAAAGTAGCAAACAGGAAATTACAGCCCGTGGACATTTGCGACCAACCTCGTATGCATAAGTAGGAATAGAACTGTTTAACTGCTTTTGAGCTTTGCGTGTTACCGAGACGGATGATGTGTTTAAACTGTTAAGTAAGCGCTAAACAACATAATGGTGTACGAGAATATTATTGAAATATATTAAGAAAAGTTGTTATTCATGGTAAAATTAATGGGCAAATTTCAAATACGCATCTTGAAAGAAAAGAGGACCGGCATGAAATATTCCAGCATTGCCTACTTACCCCGTTCTTTTCACAAACGCCCCCGGCATTCTTCAGATCTCCCGTCCACGCCAGTCCCAAGGTACCCATCTCAAAATCTCTATAAGTAAACATGTAGGCCAGGCAGAAAGAATCGTAGTCCTCTTCTGCAAAGAATAACAAACAACGGTTTAAGTCAATTAATTTATCAAAAGTGGAGCCTCGGGTTTTTGCGATATGTTGTAGCCCGTAATTTGTTCAAGAATAAATAGGCTACGAATTACTCAAAAATAAATTACCAGAAAAAAGCTCCAAGTACTTCTCAACTCCGTAATTGTTTGGAAATCTATAGGCGGGGTCTTTCAGCGCGTCCAACGTGTGCACTTTTATTCTTTTGATCATAAATGTTATGTTATCCGGTTTCCCGTCCTGGTTGAAATCTGAAAATCGTTGAGTGCTCTTGTAAAAATGTAACTCTTATTAATTTGAATATGAAGTTGGAAGTCACGGAGCATATATACCCTCTAAGCTTAACATGAATACAAGCTGTTTCCCGCAGCTTCACCTGCGTAATATTTTTGTTTTTCTATGCATACTTACACTCTTTTTTATCCCCCTTAGCGACTCACGACACCTAATAATTTAAACCTTAAGTCAAATTACAAGTTTGTAGGCTTTCTTTGAATCAATACTTCTTGGCGAGTCAGTGAGTAGTATTTTGCTATTAAATATACGTCAGCGTCAGTAATTAACGAATCAGTAATTGAATATCATCTGCTTTTGGTTAATAAAAACATCGCGAGGGAACCTGCATGCCTGAAAGTTATCCATAATGTCAAAGGCGTGTGAAGTCTGCCAATCTGCACTCGGCCAGCGTGGTGGACTGCCTTACCCTTTCACCTTGAGAGAAGACCTGTGGTCAGTAGTGGGCCCTTGATGGGCTGTGATGAAGTAATACTCACCGGTTACTTTGTAAATTGCGTTAACTTTTTGTACGTGACGCGTCATCACTTCGATGCAAGCTTCCTCCGACCCGTATCTCTGATAGAACATGTGGTCTGCTTGCAGATACACCAGACACGTCGTTTTCCTGGGGTCGACGGTAGCTCTCTTGTTGACGTGTCGGCCGTCGTCAGTGGCGTTCGCGGACAACACAGTGTAGCCGACCGGCTCCTTCTTAACGATATCCTTACTAACAGTAACTACACCAGCTTTCGTTTTTATCACTTCGACGTGGGTCTTTGGCTTCGGTCTCGACTCCTCCGAATCGAGTCGCACTTTTGTAATGAGGTTACTTTTATCAATTTTGGTTTTCGGTTTCCTCGTACTGAGCTTATCGAAGGGGTCGCTGTTGCTAGTGTAAGGGACGTCTAAGTCTAAGGGTAAATCAGGGTTTTTCTTTGGCTCGTCGTCTTGCATTTCGTCTTCGGGTAGCCATCGCTTTTTTCGTCTGTTTATTTCGCTGCCCAAGTCTACGGTGTGATTGTTGAATGTTATTTCTTTTGCGTATCGCTCGTCTGTATAATTAAAAAGTTCCCCCTTCTGTCCAAGCGTGCCTTTGATGTGGAGTAGATGCGAGGCGCAGGGCGCAGCGCCGTCGCCCTCTTGAGGATGTTCCACGTCCGACCGCCTATAGATGACGCTGTGCATGGATGGATGGTCCACGTTATATCGGGACAGCGGCTCCACGTAGTACTCCTCCGTGGCTGTCCATATTGTTCCGTCAAAGAGACCGTCTGCTGTTATAACGCCATACACGTGCGATGTGTCGTCATCTGCAAACAAAGTATAACGGCGGAGTTAATGAACTTGTGCTTTATACGCAGTCGGTTAAAGAATTTAACTTTTGTCTGTATAAAGTCGACATGCTTTCACCGCATAATGTATTTCTTACCATTTCCTCCCAAAGATAATTATGAAACAACTTTGTGAATCATGTTGAAAGTAAATTAAGCTCACAATACGCGCTTTGTACGCAATGAAGCGATAGCGATGACTTTCCCGAAACAAGCTTTTGAAATACAAATAAGCAGGGGACGCCGAAATAAATGGCCTGCGATATTTTATGCAAACTAATTCGAGGTGCAAAGAGCCTCGGGACGGTCGAATTAATTAAAATCACGAGTTGCAGTCGCAATGGGAGGGATGGAAACCGCTCATAAATAACTCTAATTACAACCACTCTCACCGCCACTACCTCTTATTGATAGATAAAAGAAAAATCGAAAGTGTGGAACAATGTCTGCGGGCTTTATAGAAAAAACCAAAGTTTTATCAGGAAAAATTTCCATTCAAGGATGCGATGGGAATAAAGGGACCTTAATGAGGGGAGGGTATTTGAATAGAATTTAAAACAAATGAGCTCGAATCGGCCATGTGTAATTTGACGAGGCATCCCCCTCTCCGGTGGCGCAACTCGTTTATCAAGAAAGATCCTTGGGTGAGTTTGCGAGGAACAAGGGGTGAAATAAATTTCACCTGGATGATTGATATGTTAATGCCTACTCTTATCGGCACTTTCTTCAGGTAATGTACTTTGTAAGAAGCCAATTCAAAGTAATATTTTTATAAGTGATGGTGCAGGATTAATATTTATTTATTTTCGTAAGTATTCGATATACCTACTTCAAAGCTTTGAGGGAATGTAAATATTGCTCACGTAACTTCAAGGTGTCAGTTAACTTTTCGTTCCCGTTTGTGCATTTTATTATTTGGGCGCCTTACGAAATAAACCAAGATTAGAACATACATTTGTTGACTGTATAACAGATGAGTGTGTAATTAATCATAGTTACACAAATGATTGTTGTCTTAAATTTGGCTTTTAAAGTTTACTTTCATTTTACAATTTCTATGTTCATGGTATAGATAAAAACAAAATCGATTCTCGGTGTAACGTGTCGCGTATAATGTGAGCGACGTGTTGTTTCTATTTATTCTAAAACATTCAAACTCTCAAGAAGCATACTCCATTAAACTTCTGAAGTAATTTCATCAAAATTCACTTTGTCTTCGCCATACCAGATGGGTCGCACCTCGTAATTCCGTTTTATTAAGTTAGTCACTGAATATAGAAGTTTCTTCAGCTCGTGTTTAATTTATTGTTTCAACGGCTCGGAATAAGAGTAAGAATTCACACCTCTACGATCAATTAAATCTTTGTGCTTTGTGTTCAGTTTTAACATGTGTTATAAATATTATAATAAATATTAGATAGCACAAGAAAATTAACCACTAAGTTACAAATCTGTCGTAAGTTACAGATTGTTGACAAATCAAATAAGACGGTGACTATACAAGCAATAAAAGAAAAAGTTGATTCAAAAGGAAAACTGTGTAAAACAAAACAATTTAATTTGTGTCGGCAACGAGCAATTACGACAAATCTGAGATAAAGTCGGGAATGGCCATGTACGTGAGGGGCTGTAAATCCTTCCGGTTGTAATTGTGTTTTTGAGAGACCAGTAAACGGCCAAGAAAATCCTATTTGCAACAGATTTATAACATAAGTTAAGAAAATATATTTTTCTTATAAAATGAGGATTACAAATTGCAAACGACTTTACTAAGACGAAGAACTAAAACTATTTTCCTTTTCCCGACTACCTAACTTATAAGCTTAGCTCATAAGAGGTCAAAATTATAAAAATAAACATGCCTCGTTGGTGGAGCATATGAAGCCAATAAATGTAAAATATCACTTAATCGAATTTAACTTTAGATTAAGCCACTATACATTTTCAATATTAGCTAAATATGTCCTGAGATCATCTCTCTACAAATCCTCCAACCAAAAGCTAGGGTAATAAAGTAAACGAAGTTTGGATAGCCGCCAGAATGTGTCCTCGAACGATGATAATAATAGGTAAGGCGAAGCATCAGGTATTAGAGAAGGTTGCGTCAATTGGCGCAAACGACCTGCGCACGTGACCTGTTTCGCCGACGATTCCTGTGTTTAGGGTTAGTGATGGTAAATCTACCACTACATAAACTAGAGGCAACATTAAGGTAAGACTGATCGGTTAAGTATAATTAATAATTTACTCTACTCATCCTATTTATAAGTAATCTGCTTATTCTCAATTTTTTAACATGTGGTCGAGTACGAGAAAGTAAATTTCGTAAGTTTTTGCAGCTTCAACGTTTCGGATTTACTAATTTACAATGACAGCATCACTAGTTGCTTATCAAGTACTTTGTATGCATAATGTAGGAATTTGATGAAAATGACTAAGGAATTGACTGCCAATTTGAATTCTAAAAGCGTGGCACGCACGATTGTAACTTGCACGGAATACTGAATCACAATCAAATCACACACCGACTAATTATTCATTGATATTAGGAGACGCGAGATGTGGGTATTGTGTAATATGCGTAATAGCCAATAAGTTGTCGATTAATATTTGATAAGGCCTGAATATACAATTGTAACGGGACATTGTTACAAAATAACAGACCTTGTGAGAGAAACACGGACATAACATCAAGTTACATATATTATACGGTTTTAAAATAAGCATGGTTTGTTTATAAAAACAATACCAACTCTCGTATATGACCTGAGACTAGATCTGCGATTTGTTTTAATACTCGTAGCACGTTTCTTCCCGTTATTATTAATTGCATTTGTGACAGCATACCTATCTATCTACAAGTGTTTTTGCAATATCTACTAAAACTGTAAGATATGTATCTCATCCCCAACCCCCTCAAATGTTACCTACTTGCAGGTTCAACTAACATAGTAAATATTCAATTTGGCGTAAGGATAAGTACTTAATTGTAAAATGCTGTGAATATTAGTCTGAATAAATAAAATAAAATAGTTGTGATGGCATGCATTGACGCAGCCCTAGACGCGCTGGGGCTGAGAGTTAGCTATACCGAATTGCGTAAATAATACTCTGATTCCGCGAGAAGATTTTTAGAAGTGTTATTGTTGTTTGCAGCCACCAGTCTTGCCGCGTTGTTATAAGCGAAGCAATCATTTCAAACTAATTGCGTTTGTTGAGAAAGTCCCTGTTGATAACAGTAAAAATGTAAAATAAATTCTCATGATTCCGCTTTAACGTGACAACTGAGATACGGAAGCTTTAAAATTAAATTCTACTAGTAGTATAAATGCGAACATTTGAAAGCATGGATGGGTATTTGTTACTCTTTCATGCAAACACTGTAGAGTATTATAGCTTACTAGTTGAGGCCCGCGACTTCGACCGCGTAAAAAACCCTATTCCTGTTTTTTTTTCATGACCTACAACCGACGGCTGCCGTCGTGTGACGTCAAGTGCAGTCGAACTACATGCAACGACCGCCAACGTACCTCGGCTTCATTTAATTCGCTAGCGTCAAGGATTTTGTACTTTAGTGGCCGTGTACTCATGCCAACCATTTGCAGTCACGTGTGTACGAGCTCTTAGTCTAATAGAAATATTATCTCCAAAAGCGAGTACAGGTGCCAACAACAGGGATTTGCTTGGGACACAACAGTTGCATACGCAAGCTACTATCCACCAAGTGTTACATAATTCATCCCTAATGCGGCCGCGCCACTTTACCTACTCCGAACGTTACCAACATTATGTTGCAGTCATATAATTTAATATTCGCGGTAGTGCTGTAATGGAATAATGCGATTAAGTCTGTTTTAGTACTTTTCGAGAACAATTTTTTTAAATATCATCTGAATAGCACACGAGCACAGTCTAACCACTGCCGCCCATGGACTTCAGATGTCCATAATTTGTGACAAAACATGAATACGACTGGTTGAGGGACAGTTCGTATTAGGTGTTAATACGATTATTAGTTGGTAAGTGCTCCTTAGTGATAGGACTGTGGAAGTTACGACTGTAAGTGTAACCACCTGTACTATTTAAGTGTTCAGTGGTGTAAGGGACCCCTGTTAGTAAATATTAGTAATCGTTAGTAGTTCGAAGGTGGTCACAGATGCGTTGCTACCCCTGAGGACTAAGGAAGTCACCCAGAGGCGACCATACCAGATTATCAGAGTAACCGGCATACACACTTTTCCGACGGGAACACAGTAGGAATTGAAAAACAATTATTCCACGGCAGAAACGGCGGCACCGCCCCGAACAAACCGTATTTAGGTTCATCACCTGGCAAAATTGTTCCTACTATTTATATATAGCTAATTATTTACCTAACAGTCCATTATTACTAGATGACCGTTATTTTAAAGCGCTATATAAAATACAGTGGGATTACGCACCAACGCACGTCGATAGCTTGTTTTGTTTTTGTATCGATTTCAGACTCCTATTGGAACGTAATGCAATTTGCATTTAAAAATTCATTTCATTTCATCACGGGAGTAGTTTTAGAGTACCTACGGCTTTTAACATGTCATACGATGAGGTTATTTTAATTAAATCAATTATACAAGAATATCTGCCGTGGATACTGTAAATCATTCGTCAAGTGTATTTCTGGAATAATATATAATATTATAATAAAGTGGAATAGTCGTTTAACAACAATTTTGTTTCAGGCGGAAAGGTGTGGTTACAGATGAGTTGCTGCACTTGAAGACTAAGGTGGTCGCTTCTTGTATAAGAGTAACCGGAATCTGACAAAAAAAATTTGACAGCAGAAATGGGTGTGACGATGGGACCACCCCGGGTGTGCCGTATACAGGTTCTACCAGATACTCACTTCCATGCTTGGGAAACTTGGCATGGCGCACAGCCGTGATATAATATCACACATAACTCCAAAAGTGAGATACACGCGAGGGTTTCAACCCCAGCCCCTCTCGGCCATCACTTTAGATTGCAATAGCTACAGAAAACTGTACATACCTTCCAGCTTCCCCGAGTAGACCTGCGCGGTGTTGTAGGCAAGCGGGCCGGCGGACGAGTGGAACTGCACACCCTCTGCGAACACCGAGCTGGGGTCCGGCCGCAGCACCAGCCGGAACTCTCTGCCGGACAAACGATCCAGTCATGCTCTGTCGCTACAGATTCGACCCTCCCAATCATCATTATCAGGTGGCCGCAGCACCAGCCAGAACTCCCTGCCGGACAAACCAGCTGGTCAGGCCCATTTGCTACAGATTCATCATTATCGTTATCATCCCTGTACCTATCATCACCATCGAGCGGCCGCGGTGCCAGCTGGAACTCTGCCGGTCTATAAAGCCGGTCATGCTCAGCTACTATAGTTTAATCATAATCATTAACATCATCAATCCATCAACATCACTCACTGGTTAACTGAGATTCTCACGGCGAGAAGCATTTTGGTCGTAGGCTGATCATGTGTGAAGGTGGTAATCAAATCAAATCTTTTTATTTCATCATGAGGTAATTACATAAATTTACTGAAAGAAACTGAAAGAGAAAATAAGTACATTATTGATAGACTACGAGACGCTAGATATAACAATGAAATCGGTTTACTAATTCATGAGATAAGAAAAGTTTACTGTCATCATGTAATGGGGGGGTTTTAATTTTTTCTAGTTATTAAAGATCTCTGCATCTTTACGACCGTTTAACTGATAAGGTGAGGTTAGTAATCAATCATTGAACCAACAGTGTAACTTACAACTATTTATCAAAGTAAAAACTCTTATAAAATAAAATTACAATATACATAATAAGTATATATTTTTTTTTTTTATGATTATAAGATAGCTATTGGAAATTTGGTTGCGGGCGTAATGAAAATAGCAGCAGGAACGTTAATTATTACTTTTATTAAATAGAAAAATACTGAGGAGCGCTATGTCTGTTTGCTTCCAAGAAGTCTGTGAGAATGAGAGTGAAAGTCTGAAGTGAGTGGTTTTTATAAACTTGGATTGAACTGGCGAGCGAGCAAGAAGAGCAAGTTAAAACACATAGAGGGCGCTACTGCCGAACATCAAGTCATTCGATACCAATTGAGGTACTAATTAATTTTTGCACATTAAAATAAAATAAACCAACATCGTTTATCGCTTATACACGTTTACTGGGGGTTTTGCATTAGTTCTCAACTCCCAAGTACGGGGAACTAACTAAGGCTAGGTACAAGAGAAAGGAAGTGGGGAAACTCGGTCAAGTGTGTTCCTACCTTACCCTGGAGCCTGAGGCGGAGGATAAAAAAAAGCTCTTTAGACGTAGGTGACGCGGCGTTGACTCGGCGGAATGTGAGCCTTACTTCGTATTCGCACGCTTTTATTTTACGAAGGGTTAGGCAGTACCTCTACTAATATTATAAACGGGAAGGTGTGTTTGTTGGTTTGGTCTTGACCAAACGGAGCAACGGATCAACGTTTATTTTTTCATAGTTATAGTTGATAAGCTGTAGGTTGATATAAGCTACTGTTTATTCCGATAAAATACACGATTTATGTGGGATCTATTCGGAAATTATGTATTCGGATTGTATTCAGCGCGAGTTACTTAATTTTTACTCAGGTTTAGTGAGCCTGACTATTTTGGATTTTTATTTGTACAAATACAAATATTCGTAATTGGACACCACACAATACATAATAGTAAATAACAATAATAATAACTAAATAACGTATTTAAAACCTTATCCGCGGTCTTATCGCTCGAGTAGCGATTTCATCCAGGCAACCGTTAGGTAGAAGACACGGTAATATAAAAAAAGAAAAAAGAAATCTTATTACTTTAGGTTGCAGTAGGCTAATTGTGCAACTCTCTCTAGTAATCATCGATGCGATGTGTATCTTATTCATCTGATTTTTCGTGCAAATTTGAACTTTAAAGACGTCTTTCGTTTTGTTTGGCGCTTACGTTAATTATTTTCGAGCGCGCGCTCACTTCAGCCATCTCACCATTTACGTACATGAATTGCATCACTGTCATTTTTAAACTCCAC
>DWLO01004214.1:0-10188 GCA_018245335.1 Dalla quadristriga | reverse complement strand
GCGCTGGGGGTCCTTTTCAGAGCCAGCAACTAATGCTGAATGCAGACCGTTTTGTTGTGGCCAGTACCTACCATGGATAACTGTGAAGTTTAAACTAATACAGTAATAATAAAGTAGATAATATTTGTAGAATGTAGTCGGTATAAATTTATCTTATGGTATCTTCGTAGGAATATCACATTCAAATAAAGTTTTCTTTCTTTCTTCAAATATTAAATTACTTTACAGGGAAGGTGGGCGACTGTCTGTTTGCCATAACTTACAACATAAAATTATGTTGTGCCGACATCCAATAAAACAGTTTTTCTAAAAAATATTGTTTTAAGTAATTAATTTCGTTTTAATAATTTGTTCACCTTTCGAAATAATATAGGCAAAGGCAAAAGGTACAGTTGAGTACCTTTTTCTGCTCTGTTTGTCAACCAATTTTTTTTTTGGCCTGATCTTGTATATCTATAAATAAATTTGGAAACAGAAAAGAACGCTTTACGCTATTTATTATTTTTGTGTTTTTAACACTCAGGATACATGATTTCCTCAAATTTTCAATAATGATACCGACTACTAGTAATAATAATTAGGCTATTCAAACTTTTCAGATTGAGGTACTGTAATCTATAAGTAAAATTATCTTGGGTTACATTGTACATTTCGGGGTACTAAATGATGAGACAATGTATTATTTTATACAATTTTGATTTCATACTGAAGAGACAGATGGAAAAAGCCAAATATCTCATCCTTGGGGAAGCACAGCAGGCGAATTATTGCCTGCTTTTTAAATAGCAAGTAACACATTGTTTAGTAGGTACAAAGGGATCTTAGTCAATGATATTTAAGTAAAGATGACGTACATTCATACAATACAATAATACAGGTTTCAAAATTGTACCGCTATGTCATGCCACACAGGGATGCGAAGGATAATACGGAACGTATGATACAGAAAGAGACAGCTATATGCCTCAACTATCGCGCGCTATTACCAACAAAACTTCTTTTCTCTTACATCATTGATATTAGTACCAAGCATATTCACGAGCAGTTGCGTGAATGTGCTTGGTGAGAACTTGTCAATACAAAGGCAATTAGGATATATGCATGTATTTTTTTTCTTTTAAAATCACTGTTTACATCTTTATAGAATAGTAAAAAATACAAATAATGTAAAATCTAAACAATGGCGTTGCGTTACGCAATTTTAAATTTCACTAGCCTATTGTGGACATTTCATTCATAAATTTTTGCCATTTAATAGAAATAAAATAAGAAAATAATGGCTTAGATTGAATGTCTTAACGACAAATATTCGAAATTTAAACTACACGCATATTCCCTATTGCCTTACCTTAAACGACGGTTCTTATACAACTCACCAATATATTGAGCAAATTTTAAATTGTTACACATATACCAGATTTCACCACCCACCCCTAACTTTAGGGGACTCTTTAATATTGGTTAAATAGAAGTAAACACCTAACCGAACCCACAGGGGCCCCTTAAAACTTATAGGTGGCTGGTAAAACCGGCCATTACTTTTAAATTTCACATTTTTTTCAAATTTTATTTCAATTCACCGCCCACTATTGTTGAAGGTCATTCAAATCATCTTAAGACAAATTCGAGAACGGGTTTATCATGACATTTTTCTATGTAAATATTGTAGACAAATTAGCTAAGTAAATCCATAACATGGTTTGGAGGAAGTAGTGGATAACTAAATTTATACATTACTTATTACTGTATGACAAAATATACATTTTTACGGTACAAACAAAGAGATCTTAGAGATTTCTAGTTCGGTTTATAATAGTGGTTACGTTAATTTACAATTTACATACATAACATTAGATGCAGTCACTTCCTAGTAAGTATTGCTCTTAAGTATGATATTTTAAGAAAATAGTCATCATGATAGTAGTCACTATTACGAATAATTTAGTAAAACACGGAGGACTCGTTAACTTTGAACTAAATATATTTTTACCCTTTATTATACACTATATATGCATTTTTAAATAGTTAGCAGTTACCAATACTAACGAAAAACTAACGCAAATTTCTTACTCAATTCTATTTATTATTAATTCTATTTTTACATCACAAAGTAAATGAGAAATATGTTAACATTTCACGTCTATACTAACAAAATATAAAAAGACTGCATCTGCCTCATATGCATCTGAATGTTGCTAAGTTTAATATGTATATAGAAATTTATATAAATTTAATATTTTTGCTGTTTTAATATGAAGCAAAATGATTGTATCCAATGAAAAATACTTCCGAAAGTTCTGTACAGTCTGTGAAAAGTGATACAACTGAAGTTAGCACTTTTAATATTCTAGCATGTTGTATCATTTGACACCAAACTTATAAACAATGTTATGTGGAAGGTGATACAACTCGATTTAGATCCATTTACGCGAAAAAATATAGTTTTTATAAGTTTAGAGACATAACTGAACATTTTTAATATATTTATTGGTATTTTGCACAGAAAATTATTCCTTTAAATATTATCTATCAATGACGAAAAATACTTTTTTTATTGCAGTACAAAAATATTGTGAATTATTTCAAACTTCAAACTCAATTATATCTCAAAACTTTGATTTTCGTGTTGTATCCATGTTCACAGAGGGTACAGAATTTTTCTATTTATTTATCTAGCACATTACATTGTAAATTTCTACAGTGGGAAGACTTTATACCTAATGGCATTCACTACCACTCAAATCTTGTCGATAGTCAGATGTTGCGGTAGGAGTTATTAAATTTAATCTAAATAAACTATTAAAAAATCAGAATGTATACACAATATGGTTTGGCCACAAACTTGCAATAAATTGCTGAATATTTTTTTTTAGTTAAAAATAAAATATTGTAGAAAATGACATGTTTTAGTGAAAATAAGTAAGAACAACCTTTTACATCTGTCTCGCTCGCACATGTTACCATTTTCAACTATAATAAAAACAATTCGCAATTTTTCTCGCCTATTTTGTCTGTCAAAAACTAGGTACTTATGCGAAAATTGAAATATGTCTAGAATGTCCGTACTTTCAACAATGAATGTCAACAATGATTATGCATCACATTTTTCAAGTCTTTTACACTTTGTACTCTGTCTTTTACACGCTGTCGACATTTACAATCATTGCAAATATAACAACGAGCGAGCGAGTGAGTTACGACGTGGAGCCAAACAGTTTTAGCAAACTGCTATTATTAAAACATGAATATTAGCATAGACAAGAAACGCTACACTGGCACTAATATAAACTAGAATTTAATTCTCCATTGCACGTGAAGATAATCTATTCTCAACCATAAGGTTTACACAAGGGCGTAGCGCGACAGAAAATTCTTAATAAAATACAAAAAAATGTCGGCAAAAATACGGTATGAATGAATCTGAAATCTACCAAATTTGCAAGTAACCATAAGAGACGTATCGAACAGAAAGTGGACCTTGAAAACTGCACGTCAATTTATAAAAAATCGACCATCACAATCCTCAGAAGCAGCAACACATCTGCGACAAATAATTTGGAATAAGACTGAATGTATTTACTAACTTATGCACTAATAGTCCTATTTACTAACAAAGTCCTTTTTTTTAACTAATACTAAATAAACCAAGTTATATTTACAGCCCCATTTCCACAATCCTATACGACATTGGTTGCTTAGGCAGAAGCTATTTTAAACAGCATACGGAACTAAGAAATTTGCTCACCTTATGAACTGGATCTATGTTTACAGTAAGTTCAACCTATTATTGCTTACCATTATCTGTGCTGCACATTCAATTTTTTTTGCCACCATGGCGGGCGCCATCTTGGCGTAGACTGACATTGACACTTGATGATTCTGACAGATAACTATGCGCGGAAAAGGATAAAGTAATGTACCTATTTAATTATTTTAAACCCGTTAATAATTGAGAAATTTAACTAGTTAATTATGTCAAAAAAAGACGAATTAAAAAGGATATTAAGAAAAAGAAGGGCGAAAATTACATGACTTGATAGGTTTCATCCAACGCCTCCGCACTGTCGAGAAGCGAAAAAATACGTCTTCGGGACTCAAGGTTTCCCCCGGATACTCATGGAGAAAAACTGTGTATGTGGATGTGTGCGTATCAACGGACCTTACTTAGGTAGTTTGTAAGCTCATCGTCACCCAAGGTGTCCGAGAACTGGACCCACTCTACGAGCTCCTGCGGGAGGGGCCTGCCCCCCGGGGGTCGAGCGTGGAGGTGCGAAGCCCTTATGTCCACAATCCACTGCGATAGACTCGTTCAATATTACCTCTTTTGTAACTCTTTGTACTCGCTAAGTCCACCCCGCTCTCGTTGGCGGTAGAAGCGCTCCTATGAAATGGACTTTTGCGAGTCGAACGGAGTGCGCTCCGCTCGCAGCGGAACGCGGGCAAGAGGTGAGCGTGCGGGCCGTTGTCGGCAACAACACGTTCTCGGTGACCGTTTCGGTGGACAAGCACTGTTCTGGTATCTGGACTGAACCTTGAAATGTACGTCGCGCGTTCGTAAGATGAAACGGCTATAGCTACTGGAGGAGGGGCTGTGAGTTATCTGCTCTCTGGCTTCGGTTTAGGGGGCTTGAAACCTTGAATCTTCTTCTTTTTCTTCTCCTTCCCACTCCCAGACTGGAAGGTTTTCCAACTGTCCACGCGGTTTTGTCGAGATTCCTGCAAATCATAAAATTCTCAATGACATCCTTACTTGGCTGCGACCCATGTGGACCATTGCACGGTACAGGTCTCTGAGATATCTAGGCTTGGAGCGTACTCCACCACGCTCCTCCATTGCGGGTTGGTTGAAGGGTTAGGCCAAGCCCGCCGAAAGGCCTAAATGTAACGATAACAACCGGGACCGAGGGCTTAACGTGCCCTCCAAAGAACGGAAGCGCTCTCATTAGTGGTCAGCTATCCGAGACCGGCACTTAGCGTAACGGCCTTAACTTTTCAATCAGTCACGATTGATACTCATTCTGCGACCATGATACCTCCACTTTCATCACTACTTCTAACTATTATTATAAGTGCGGAAATTAGTTTGTTTGTCGTTTGGCGAACCTTCACGGCTGAACTATACAACTGATCTGCATGGAATTTGGCAGAGGGTTAGTAAGTTCTTAGGATAGATATATATTGCGGAACTGTTTATGGGTTTGTCTGTATTTTGTTCAGTTCTAAACGACTTACTTCGAAGTTCTTAGCCCATTCCTTCTCCATGGACATCTGCTCCTCCTGTTCGATTTCTGCTTCTCGTTTCCTCTTCCGTTCCTCCATGTCGCGAGTCTCTAGATGCTGTCGTTTTCGCTCCATATCGGCGAAAAGCTGAAATTTCAAGTTATTAAATAGAATAGATTATGGATTAGTGATGTTTTTTTTTAACAGATAGGATTTTTTTATAAATCCAATCAATTTTGGATTATTTTAATTGATGACCCAGCGTGATTTGAACACAAAAATGAATGTAATATTTTTTTATTATACTATCAGGTGTATTGTTTGAATCGTTTGATTGAATCGCAGGAAAAAAATGTGGACACAAGACAGGTCAACTTAAACAAAAACCGACATATTAATAAATCATTTTAAATGTTGGCTTTACACTAGGATAATATGGCAAGTGCAAAACCATAATATGTACATCTATCTGCATGTACATACATCTGTCTTTCTTAAAATACAATTAGGATAGGTGAATGCTTGGGGCAATATCATGAGCTCTCTTCCAAGCTTTGGAGGGCACACAGTCACAGTTGTTATCGTTACCAGTCCTTCAAATTTCATTGTGAGCATTAAGGCAAAGTACTAAGCCAATGCAACAAGCCAAGCCAATGGCAGCCAAGGCAATGGGCAGGCCACGTCGTTTAAAGGATTGATTACCGCTGAAAAAAGGTCCTTGAATGGAGACCATGACTTGGAAAAAGGAGCACCGATCACCCTCTGACAAGGTGAACTGACGACTTGAAGAAGACAGCGCGAAACCGCTGGATTCAGAGGGCACAGGACCGGTCGTTGTGGCGCCAACTAGGAAAGGCCTATGTCTAGCAGTGGACCTCCAAGGGCTGATGGATGTATAGGACAGTCCCAGCCTCTGTGGGCCGCCTCACGCCATGCAAATGCGAATAGATAGTATACCTTCATAGTCATGACATATACAGCATGTTTATATTTGACAGGGTCATCCTCTGGTATGCCTTCTGCTAAACGCCCATCTTTCTTCTGCTTTTTACGTTTCTGCTCAATCTGAAATTATGTCAAAAATTATTTAGAAAGAGGAGTGCAATTCTTTGCACCTTGTATACCAAAATCAAAGACATTATCCACGGAAATACGTTAACAAGAACCACAAATATTATCTACTAACATATAATTTGGGGACCTTACTTTGAAACTATTGCAATTTCCACAAACTCAATATCCAAAATTATTTAAAATAGCAGCATTACATTATAGTAGAATTCAAACAAGAAATGAATATCAAGCTACTACAACACTTTTTCTTTTAGCCGCTAGTATATCCTTAAGCTCATTCAACAAAATGTTACCTACAAAATCTTACCATGTGATCCGTACGTTCTTTGGCCTCTTCGTAAATGTCCAAACACTTTTTTCTTGTGTCATCACATTCTAGAGTTTTCCATGCCCTGTTTACGATTTCGAAAGCTTGTTGAGCACGTTCAGAGTCATCCTGCAATTGAAAACACACGAAACTCGATAAATGAATCCACTGAAACAATCCTTTTGTGATTTTAATGTGTTTTTGAGTAAGATTATTTTCAAATCTGTCAATTACATTATCGTCCAGATAATGTGCTACATAGTGTTTACTTCTATTGATATCTTGTCGATTCCTCTTTCTTTCGCACGTGTCTCCACAATAACCGTCCCTTACCTAAGTTCAGGCTGCAACGGGACGGCTCACGGTATCCTTTTCCCATCTGTGGATAAAAACGAAAATGTTGACGGGTATAACCGTCTCAATCGTAGGGCTAGGGGACTCTTCAAGTAACATTGAAATGGGGATCAAGTTTAGGTGTAAAACGGGATCGTAAATAAATCTTTTTTGTACTTCTTTTTTCGTAATATTATATAATTGTCTATAACCAACCTTTAAACAGTTTCGATTAATGTAAAATATAACAGCTTAACACAGAGACCACTTAACAAAAGGCAATTTTTTTTCATCACCATACACTAAACTTTTGGAAAGTTTGTATACTTTGTTTGTTTGTATACTTTCATTAATGGGTGAACACATAAATCCTAATATTTGCTGACTGCTCTTTTATCAGTGGTATTACATTCTATTAAAATGTTTTGTAACTGTAGCACTGGTTTAAATTGTTATATTTTAGTCAGGTCTTAGTCCCAGTTATTTTTCTAATATACCTTATGATAACATACATTACAAAACATAGTCATACATATCCATTATGTACCTTGATTTCCCATAACTTTAGCAAGCCCCAGTATAGCTTCAACAATCAAATTAAGACATATTTCTATGCATATTACACAATTAAATATTTAATGCATGAGTCTTGTGTTAACATAATACAGTGGGAGCACAATAGCCGTCAACAATATTGCAATAGATCAATTAATCTCAGTCTTACTTAACATTCACATATTATTCATTCTTTTAATAAACAGGCAAAATAGTAGAGTTGTATAATAACAGAAAGTATATAGTTCCAACAACAACTAGAGCAGAGGGCAGTCGAGAAGAACTTTGGGAGGAAACTTGTCACCACCTTAACTTTTACAGCAGTAACTTGCCCGAAAAGGGCGGACGGCAAGTCATTGTTGTTGCCAAAGTTATGTTATGTTTAGCCGACTGCAAATAAATGAGATTATTCTTGTCTGCAGCATTGTCTGCTTACTGAATATAAGCCTTCACCCTTTTCACCCCATGAGAAAACATGTGTGGAAATAAAACATGACGGGCCAGCTTAAGACCGAACAGATGAAGTTTTGGCACTCACACACACACAAATAACATTTTGATTTAGATTTTGGACACAGCACAGTTGAACCAGTTATACTTTCAACCAATTCACTAAAGCATGTCATGAAAATTTTGCTTCACTTCAATCATACTATTAAATCAATCAAATTAAAACAGGCATATCTGTTTTAATTTTCTAAATAGATTTTGCTTAGGTTACAGAAAATACTTCTAGTGGATATGTAGTACAATAGTATTTTGTATATAGTATCAATATCAAAGCTACTTATCTATAAGAATTGCATGTGGGACACAACAAGATGTTTCACAGTGCTTCTATTTCTACCCTGAATAAAATGTATAATTTTCTTCATGGCCCCTACCAAGTAAAGTATTTGGAAAAAACATTTAGTCCATCCACATGAATAATCAAAGCTTTAAAAATAGGACTTACCATATTTTTGTCCGGATGCACAAGAATAGACAATCTTCTATACTTTTTTTTTATTTCCTCTACAGTGGAGTCTGGTTCCAAATGCAACACCTCAAAAGGATTCAGGTTGAAGTAGGTAGACCCTGGGCGAAGAAGCCGCTCAATTTGTTGCTTTGGTGTCAGCACAGAATCCCTTTTTTCTATTTCTTTGACCTAAAAGTGAATATTGATTAGATTTATAACCTGTGCTAAAGAACTTGAACTTGACTTTATTACCGGCAACAACTGCTATGGTAATAAAACTACCACTATAGTAATCTTCCACATTCTAAAGCTTGTGAGTACTAAAGTTACAAAATCTGTAACTGGATTATCTTACACTATCTTTCAAGTTAAGCCACATAGTTGTATTAGGGAAGCAGTGGAATATATAGCAGTATACTACTTCCTATAAAAAAATATAATAGGATATTGTTTTGCAATTACTGGGCAATACTTAGGTTCTAAATTAGCGTGCACAGATTTTTAGAATCTATTTTAGTATGCAATTAATTATATGTAAATAAATAATATTACCCTTCATTATTTATGATTAGGTTTTATTTTAAAACATATAGGTATTATAGGTACCTACTTAATATGAGACAGGGCTTCATGACACATCGATGAAGTGTTTTAGGTAAAAAAACTACCACTTTGAAAGTTATGGAACCCCTTTTGTTACCCTGTGTTTGTATGAAATGGTCCCAAAATTATTAATGTAATATTATAAACCAGGTTATCTTACCTCACAATAGAATTCGTCGAATGATTCCACCTTCCCCGTGGAGGAGGTCGTTGAAGACATCTTGTAGATTAAAGCTATTAATAATTATTATAAAAGATAACATCCACTAAATAGGAGCAATAATAACTATTCAGAATAGTAATTAATAACTAAATCAATCAACAGCATCCATTCAATTCATTGTTTTATATTGCAAATTGTTGTTGCAAAATGGCACGTTTTATTTTTTTCTTTCTGTCAGGTTAAGCAAGTGACGCAAGTCGATGCCATGCCATAGACTAATATTTACTTTCTTTTAAATATTTAAATGTGTACAGCACAGAGTACTATAATTATTATGGTGTACCAGTCTCTTTGTATGACGTCATACTCTTTGGTACAGTCGAATTGCTGTTGGCTCTACACTTAGCTGTATGGTCTAAGTATCTACAATCTTAGAATTCTTAGACCATATAGCTCTAAGCTACAGATAGAAGATTCTCTCTCTACGGGCCTTTACCATAAAATAAAATAATGCAACGTATACACCTTGTTAAGAAAGGACACTCTGCGACTAACACAGTCCATACAAATCCATAGAGCACGATGCTACGATGAGAGTCTCTGCCATAGAAGAATAACTAAAGCAAGTTATACTTCTATGGTCACAGCTGTCAGTGGTTACTAATTCTTAATCTGTGTTTAATAGTTGTTCTATTAAGATATTCTCCTGTTGTTATCAAGGTATATTAAATGGATTTATTAAATTACTGGGTAGAATGCTATTAAATTACGAGTTAGGTATATTATATCTGAGAATTCGAGTTGGGGAGTGTATATTGGACAATTCGACTACGTGAACGATTTTCGTATCGTGTAGGTAGGTACGTCGTCATGTTATTACTTAAACCTTAAATGCTTTATCTATACTCTATACTAATATTATAAAGAGGAAAGATTTTTTTGTTTGTTTGTTTGTTTGTTTGTTTGTAACGAATA
>DWLO01004213.1:0-10189 GCA_018245335.1 Dalla quadristriga | reverse complement strand
CATAGTCCACTGAGAAGACCTCAGACGGAAGCTCATCCCACAACTTGCTGGCAAAAAAGATTGCGCCAACCGTTTCGTGGAGGACCGCCACGAATCCAGTTGGTGCGGATGAAACCTCAGTCTTTATACATTTTTTTTAATGTAAATTATAGCTGTACCATACCATTATAGTTTATTTCTTTTTACTAACGTTAATATGAGTTAACATGAGTTAGCCACCATGATTTTCCGTGTATTTATTTAGCAACAAACTGTTTGATGAATTCCAGGCCGGCGTTTGGCAAAACCTGCTCATCAAAACCATAGATGACGTCATGCACCCGGCCGCCTTCAAACTGGCTATCGTACTTCGTCACACGCCTACAGATCTGGCCATGAAAATTTTGACAGAGTCACTACCAGCCCATCCACAGTCAGTAAGTGCGGGGCACGAGTCTCTTTTCACAATAAAGTGGACCTAGATTACTCCACCATGTTAAGTGAGTACGTATTGGTCCCTAAGAAGGCTTAACGACTGCTATCTACCAGTAACAACTGCTACTGACTACATAACGCGCTCTCGGAAGCACGTAAGCGTTCTTGAATTTTGTCAGTAGTGGTCACTCATCCTTCTCCAGTTATTGCAAAAAGGTGACAGAGTGAATTCATAAATATCTTTTTTTTAAATCTATGTCGATCGATCACTATTGACAAAACTCTCAAGACTCGCAAGGCATTATTGATCAATTGGGAATATTCTTCAATTTTAATAGTTATAGTAGAAATATAAATTTATTTAGTAAAACTCTAAATTATGCTTAGGAATTCACCACTGCAATCCATGGATCTTTTTTAAGTAGATCATAGATGTGTGTTTCAGCAACGAACTCCGTTTGACCGAAACGCTAAAACTGACGTTGTCTCTTCTGCAGCAAGACTTAACAAACTACGTTCTCGCCCTCATAACCGACGACGAGTCTTTATGCAGTGGCTGTGGCCCGACTGCCAGCCTCCTCATGGCCCAAGAAGCTCTGGGCTTGGTCGCGAGCAGCCCCCCAACGCCGCTACGGGACCTGCAGCTGTTCGGGGACTTGGAGTTGGCCGTGCTGGCCGCTTCGAGGGAGGAATATGACGCGCATGCTAAGCTAGTCCGGGCAGAGTACTCTCAGATGTCGCATGACAATTATGTGGAGTTGAGGATCAAGGTTAGATCATTGGCTACAACCCATGCTAGGTGTTTCCGGCTACTACCCATGCTAGGTGTTTCTTAGTCCTGAGGGAGAGGCTTGGAGCATCCACCAGCGTGAACGTCACGTGTTGGTTTGATTCCACTTTCCGTCCGATTGTGAAGCTCGGCTCTAGTGGAGGCCTTTTTTATATACCTATGTATGTCCGTTACATCTCTGCCGGTTACATTTTGTACCAGAGGCGAACACCTAAGTCCTGGGTTATAGCAACGCATTTGTGACCAGCTGCGAATAGGACAAATACTAACGATTACTAACTAGACGAGTACGTATATTTCAGGACTAACTTACACTAGCAGTCCTAACTCCCACAGTCTTATTACGAACGAATACTAGCGCAACAAATTTTCCTGTTAGCACCTTACTGCTTTATCCGACCATTTGATCTGCATTATGTCGCGGAGGCATTTTAGGTAGGTCTACTTGACGTATGTATCTCCTACACACGCAATAAGCCTCTGAAGAGTAGAGGATGTTGGACAAGACGATCGCCATGTACACTTTATCCTTGGTGTTCAGTATAATATCATGGGACCGAAACACCCGAGCGAACAGAGAATTTCGTGTAACTGTTTCGACACCATAGGCTGTTTAGATAGAAAATAATTGAGTTCGTAACAAATACATACTCTCAACTAGTTATCCTAGCCTTCTCAGCACTGCTGGAATGCAAAATGACTGATCTTCCTCTGTCTGTCTGTGTATTAATACGATATCAAACTGTTTCCAGGTGCTGAACCAGTTTACTCAGATCCCAAAACTGTACAATACTGTAGAGTTTGAGTGCTTCGAGTCTGCCGCTCGGGAGAACATCGCCCGCGAGGTCGGCACCCTTCAGGATCACTTGCTGGGCGGCCAGCAAGACTAGGGGTGTAGCCAATGGGGGTCAGATTCAGAAGACTCCTAAACCAGCTTTGTATTTCAGCGTTACCCATAACATTGACAGAGAATAATCCAATAGCTCGCATCTTGCGAGTTATTCTACAGTGTTTGCGTGAATAACTTTTGGTAATCGATAAAGTTATGGCTGTAAAAGCCAGTAGGGCCAACAGCAACTGTCCATTAGAAAAAAAATGATTATGTTATGAATAATACCAATAATCCTTTTTATCGGCCCAAAAAAGGACTTATAAAAAGGTACCCATTATGTTAGACGTAATTTGCGCAGAATAGTCAAGTTTCGTAACAACAATTTGTTAAAATATACGTAAATCCGATAGTAACGTTGAATGCAAAGTTGTCAAAAGGTCGTTTATTGAATTTCGCCCTCATTGTGGACGTATTATGGACTTTGATGATTTCTCATCAGTATTAGTGTTAAAACGTAGTGTGAAGACTTGACACCAAGGTACGGAATCTTGGGCTTTTAGCCGATGGAGTTGAAAATGTTAGTAAGTTGTAGATCTTGTTGTAGACGGCCCATATTGAAATGCATTAGGGGTGGTCACAAATACGTTGTGATTAATGAATTGTCTAAAATTTAAACAAAAACAAATTGTCCTTTTAAAATACCTAAATGAATACCTACTATAAGAACTACTGTTGTGTAATATACAAAATTTGTTTAAATTTGTGTGGTTTCTAACTGTCACAGTACCTTTATTTACTAATGTAATTTTTTTTAAAACATAATTAGTCAATAGCCTTGACAGTTGCATTGAGATGAATTAAATTTTAGTTTAGTTAGACCTTTATACTTTTCAATATATTTAACAAGTATAATATTTTAAAACAGTGATTTACTCTATATGATTTTTTTTAAGACACAACGAATTTGAATTATTATTATTTATTTACTTTTGTCATGGAAACGTGAGTAAAAGCTGCTATGCGCAGCGTTTCAGTTTCAAATTCAATTCACTTGACTTCCGATACTATATTGCTGGATGCTAAGTACCAAAATGACTTGCTGTATTATTATTGTATTGAAATAATTAGTACTTAAGTATATGTGTACAAACAGTAAGTACGTATTTGTACAAATAGTGATAGAACTTAAGTTAGGATTTGATTAACGCTTCAAGCGTATTAAACGTTGGTATGTTGTAATGTAGCGGCACCTTTATGTCACGGCTAGAGCTTTTATGTGGATGCTGTTTGTCTATGACGGTACACCTATTATTGCATTGTTTTCTACATAAACGATTCATAGATATATTGTACATCAATGTATGTAAAGTCAAGTTAGTGAAACTTGAACATAATATAGTGAGGTGAACTTAATGCTGAATACATTTTATCTCGGAATATAAATTTTAATACTACGAACCCGGGTTCCGTCCGGCTGATATGAGTACAATTTTATTCTGAGAACAATAACTTAGCTTAGCTCTGAGATATAATACCTACAGTGTTCAATTTGGGCTATTGATATTCAAAATAGAAATGATACAAAAGTTCAACATCGATTCCTAGAAATCGATATTTAATGTGAATAGCTGCCATAAAGCAGTTTGACATACGATTTGGTCAGTAGCATGGTTCTTATTACTATTGCTAGAGGCGCTGCTCTCATTTTAGATTTTTTTTACAAAGGGTAAACCTGTTAACTATCGTGTATCGGTTTTTCAAAACTCATACCAGGTAACATTGTAGTCAGTTATTTCATCAATACCATTACCGTTTTGATAAGAAGATCAACGTCAGCAATGCATAGATTGTACTTTTACAAAAAATAACACTATGGAGAGGCAGCAATGGAGGAAAAAATATGAGTTTTAATTTTATGCAAATATTTAAAACACGGTGCGATGCCGATTTAACCAAATATAATTAACTTTTACTTATTGAGGTGAAATAATCTCCTACGGTAGCATAAAGTTTTATCAATAAAATTGATACAGGATATATGAGAACTACTTACGTACCATTATGATTTTAAAAATTAAAAAATAAATAAATTATTAAACGTTCCAAACGCTTGCCAGTTTAAATTATTATATTAGCTCTTTATATGAATCTTGATTTCATGCGAAACTCTGACGAACTTATTATGAACATAAAATTTATGTATTTGAAAAATTGTTACTTGCCGTCTTACGTGTTAGGATTATGATAGTATTAATAAAATTATCTATTTTATATAAATGGGTTGTTTTATCACGTGTCTCCGGTCCTAATGCTTATTCTGTAAATCTTATGTCCCTATCCCTACCAAGCTATTTCTTCTGAAAAAATCTATTTAATATTATGGCTATAACTACTGTTCTGTTTATCATGGCTTACTACTGGATACTACTGCTGCGAAAGCGGTTTCAATCGAATGGTTTGATTTTGACTACTCGGGAGACTAGGTTCCAATAAATACCTACTACTTATTCGATATCACCAGTAGATCTGCAATATGAGATACTAAATAGCCAAGCTTAGTGTGTAAGTACTCAAAATAATCTTTGTTAGGAACGTGATTGTCTGTGAGTTTTAAAAGGATCTAAATTAATAATGTAGTTCTTTATTACTATGAACCCTTTACGATGCTTACCAAAATTACCACAAAAATGAGTTAGGTACTTCGTGTCTCGACCTTAGTCGGTCGGAAGCCTTTTTTATGGTTCGTCGTCCATGTTACTACGATAAATAAATGTCTGTCCGGGCAGGACATACAGTTCTTTAGTTAGGGTCACTAAAAACGCTCCACGAAGCCGTCATTGATTCCAAATGCCCTTGTAAACTAACATCAATGTACGTTTCCCTATGTCGCATTCGTGAGAGCACGTTCACTAACTTACTGCTTTTTTTTCGAATGATGACTTGCTGTTGGCGCTTCTGGCATTTACAGCGTCACCGAATAGGGCTTACTTACTGAACTGGTGACAGGTAAGTGGAACTTGGTAGTAAATAAAAGAACGCTGAGAAATTACAAATCAAGTAGTCATCACTTCATGCGTGAAGATGTCAGTATAAATAACATACCTTTTTCTGAGCATGATGAGCACCGTTAACCTTGAATTTATAGTTGAACAATTTGATTTCATGAATTGAATCGAGCCATCAACAACTCGGTATCGATTTTATAATCTGTGGTTGGTTTTATAGCTTGGAATTGGAAGTTTTGTTTGCTAGCGCCATAGTATCCCTAATCCCTACATTGTCTGTGACTATAGTGGACTAATATTAGCAGTCTGTTCTTATGTTCTGTCTGAGAAAAAATTAAAATGGCGTTTTCTATTGCTTCCAACAGGGAGTGATATTCTGCGATTCTTGATATAAATTGAACAAAACATCTTTTTGTAATATATTCTGCTGGCATATAGATCTCATATTTAGTGTATTTACAGTGTATTGAAGATTGAAAGTGCCCTAAGCTGAGGTCGCTTACAGGTAAACAATGAAGAGAAAGGTCTTTGATCGTCGTTTAGGGCTCCCGGGAAGCACGGAAAATGGCGTCGCAGGATTTGCGAGTAAGGTGGTTGCATTATACGGGATGATGTTCGCAGGCGTGTGGAATGTCTTGGCGCGAGCGGAACGAGAGGCCGCGATGGAACGGGCGCGGCCGTTCGCCCGTTTGGGAGGCGCGGCGGAGCCCCAGCGCCGAGAGGCGCTCGCCGGCGCGCGACCGCCAACGCGACCGCCGGGACCGCCACGAGCGGTTCGACCGGGACGATCGCGATAGGGAGCGCCGTGACCGTGATATTCGTGACCGCGTCGACCGCGAGCGCCGCCGGGAGCCGCGCGACCGCTTCGATAGGTCGCGCGATCGGGACCGCGATCGTGAGCGTCCGCGGGAACGTCGCCGCTCGACGCCGCGCCGTTTCGAAGTGACCGACAAGGAAATCCCTATCGCGCCGTCTCCTCCTAGCATCAGTGGGGACCTCGACCGAGTGCCGAAGTCGGCGGTCAGCAGTCGCTCCACCAGCAGGGACGAGGAAGCCAACCCGAGCTACGAATCCAAATTCGATTCCAGGGAGGAGCACGAGGACCATCAGCCTAACGCAACTCCGGGTGATTGGTTCTGTAAATGCGGCTCGTATAACTTTAAGAGGAGACAGATCTGTTACAGGCGCAACTGCAATGGCAAGAGGTGCGAGGGCACGGTGTACGGAGGTGACGCTGAGCGGGGAATCATGGCAGAAAACAATGCAGGCATTACGAAGCGCTTGCTGTTCAGACGATTAGATGCACTCACCACCGAGGAGAACATTCTAGAGGCTATTAAAGATAGATGTACCAAAACGCTTTTAGACTCCATTGCAGGTATCACGATAGGTCGAGAAACATTGACGGGAGCGTCCAAATGTTTAGCATACATTAACTTTAACTCTATTGCCGATTCTACTTCCGCCCACACTGAGCTATCCACCCTCCAGCCCCCGCTTATGATAGATGGAAGAGATGTATTAGTTTCATTTTATAATGAACCTCAAAAGATACAAAAGCCCCAAGCACCAAACCAAGCAGATTACAATGCTTACTATGCTCAAATAGCAACTTTCACATCTTCAGCACAGGCATTGTCGGAGGCAGATAGAGTTAATGCTGCTGCAGCAGTTGCTCAGTCTGCTATTTCAGCAGCTCAAGCCCGGCAGCACACCTGGACACCTGCAAATGCCCCAGTGTTCACCCCTGCCACTACTCAACCAACCCCCACTGTGGCGCTGCCTACGGGAGATGGAACTACTACATACACAGCTCCAGATGTAAGAACATTCTTGTATGATGAGACGTCAGGCTACTACTATGATCCAGGGACAGGGCTGTACTACGATGGCAACACACAGTACTTCTATAATAGCCAAATAAATCAGTACATGTATTGGGATGCATCTAGCTCCACTTACATCGCGGCAGCCCAGAATCAAAATGGAGCACAAACGGAGACTGCACAAGCAACTCCAAGTACCGAGGTCAGGGAGCCAGAGGAAAAGAAGAAGAAAGATAAGGAGGATAAGGTAAAAGTAGCCAAAAAGATAGCAAAAGACATGGAGAGGTGGGCTCGGACATTAAACCAGAAGAAAGAGAATGCTAAGAGTAATATTGTGATGGAGCAAGTGTTAGACACTGCAGCCAGTAAGGGTTCTGCGGATATTGGCTTCTCTGTCCTAGGAGCTGGCCCTACACTGTCGCATATTCGAGAGTTATCACCACCACCCGCCTCAACAGAAGAATTTCTGATCAAGAAGGTTGAACCGACAGTCTTCGATAATGATGAAGGCATCATTGATTGGGCTAAGCTCACATGCATATTATGTAAACGTAAGTTCCCCTCGGTCGATGTCCTGACTAAACACAAGACAATGTCAGACTTGCACAAGCAGAATTTGGTTGAGTTTAGGAAGAGGAATGAAATGTTGCCGCAGCCCAATGGGTATCGAGACAGGGCAGCAGAGAGACGGTTGAAGTTTGGAGAAGACGAGACACCAATTGTTAGAAAGCGCTATGAGCCCCCAGAGTCCTTAAGTTCATTACAATCACAGCCTCCGCCCTCGGTTGTAGATACGATTGGTGGGAAAATGTTGCAGAAAATGGGCTGGTCGGAGGGAAGAGGGCTTGGCAAGACTGAGCAAGGGAGGATTGCCCCTATTGAGGCTGAACAGAGGCCTAGCTTGGTTGGGCTGGGGCAGAAACGAGGCATTTACACACCAACACCTGGTCTGACATACAGAGATACAGTGAAAAAGCTTATGATAGCAAGATATAAGGAGGTTATTGGCCAAGAGGAAGGGATTTAGGTGGGTTATTTTTTATTATTTTCGTCACTAATCTATGGTTGTTTCAGGTTGGACATTTCAGGTCAGTGATTTAATGTCCCATTGAAGTCTCTAAACATATTGTCATTCTTGCAAACGAACAAACTTCACATAATTTTTACTTGATGCAAACTGCTTTTACTACCAATCCTGGTAAAACCATAGTGATCATATAAATTAGTAGAGGTTTAAAAGTTGCGATTACAGTGTCAAAGAGTCAATGAGCAATTTTAATCCAATTGAAATTAAATCAACAACTGTTAGATAACTATAGCAATATAGTGCTATTATGAGTTATGACTTACTTGTTTTTAGAAAGAGAAGAGCTTTCGGGGTACGACATAAACTAAATCAGATATCTCGCTAGTCTTGATGCTAGACCATTTTTTGTTCCACTCACTGCTGAAAACAATGTTATTGCGTGTCCATACACTACAAAAGCAAAAGCTAAACGAAAAATTTCGATTTCGCAAGCGCCATTGCCAGTGCGCTTATAATAGAGGTACTAAAGTTATCAGGATAGTTATAGAATCAGTTTGCTTTTTTAAAGTAATTTGGCTTGTTTTGTGATTTGTCTATTTGCCTTAAAAATATGCATTTTTCAAATCAATATTATGTAATTATTGTGATTTTGTACAACAAAACTGCTGAATGATAGCAATGAATTGACAGATCTTCTGGTGTTGCTTATGTCCGGTGATACCGGTTTCCACTTAGGATCAGGTCTTCCTGATCAAATAATTATGTTCAAATTATTGATGGAAATAATTCAAGAAACTCATTATCAAAAGTGACAAAGCTTGTGCAAATTTTTGGAGGTTAATTAATTGGTACTTATGGTTTACCGATGTATACCTCTCATATATATTGATTGGAAGGACATGTGCCAGTATCTTACAATCAACACTACATGTTGGCTAGAAGACCCGAAGGTTGTTTCATGATACTACTGGTGGTTCAACGCAAAGGGACCAGTTGATACTAGCATCAATATCTAATCTTTTGATTCTGGTTTCACGACTAGATGTGGAGGGTCAAGCTGCACTCTGGCCGCACACAGATGTGTCTGTCGTCCAATTGGTAAGTTTTTAACTGTTCTTTAATAATCATCTTCAGTTAAAATGTACTTTTCAGGTGGCTACAGGTAAATATTGGGTTTTTGGACTGCGGTGAAGACAAAGATTTCCTTGGATAAAAAAATTCGTGCAGTTAATTAATCAGGCTCTTGTTTTTTTTAAATATTTCAGCAGATGATAACTAAATGTTACAGTTCTTTGTTGTATCTCGTTTGGTAAGATTTGCAGCTGTTGATTTTAAACAAAGAATAATAATAATAATAATGGTATTAATTTCAAAATTCGCCTTTGGTAATAGCTTATCTTGCACATTCATAAAATATGACGAATTAATTTAGTCTAGTCAGTTATTTTTTTTTAATTTAGTTAGTGTAGCTAGGATGAATTATGTCATGATTGTATATAAAAATTTTATAACTGAAAATGGATATAATACTTTTATAAATGAATTAAATCACAGTGAGATACATTTTTAATTTTACTTTAATTTTACTTAGGGTAGGATGTATTTGGTAAGAAGTTCTCTTTTTTTTTATTTGTCTATATATATTTATTTTTGAAAATCAGAGACTAGTGAATTTTAAAATGATGTTTATTTATATTAAAACCACAGTGTATTTTACCCTTATTCCATGCTTCATAGTTTATGCATTTAAATATTTAATTATCTAATGCCTACTCCCAGCGTTTCGTTCCTTTACTGCCAACAGCCGTTGACGGTAGGCACCTCCTACTGCCAAACGAAAATTGCGTGAATCCTTTCCCATTCATCCCATAGGTATAATTTAGCAAAGAGACGTAGAAATTAATAACCGATATAAGCCCTCGGAGAAGAAACCTTGACATGGACATAAAAAAAAAACAGTAAAAGACTGCGCCAACCAAGCTGTGATACGAGCTGTGTTAGTGTCTGTGATGCGAAGCAACGGGGAATGTGATGACAAGTCGCTGTACTGATGAATTTGACCATTTACCTTACAGAACCGTCGTCGGCGGCCGGACTTCGTGCCAAACCAAAATAATGTTACCAACCCCTGTTTATACTCGCATATCGCACGCTTGACGATATACCGAGATCGCTCTTTAGCGATAAGAAATGAAATTATTTATTTCGTCATAAGGTTCAGGCGGCACACTCGACGAATGTCATGAAACATTATTAAAATAAGTAATATCGAAATAACATCAAATTACATTACCT
>DWLO01004212.1:0-10190 GCA_018245335.1 Dalla quadristriga | reverse complement strand
GTTTGTCACAGATGTCATGGGCGGCAGCGGATGGGTGGAGCTGCATGCTCGTTTGCTATCTTATAACCATAAAAAAATAAAAAAGACTAAAGCTGACTTATAATGAATACTTTGTTTATAGTGAGACCCAAAAGCATTCAAATCAATCGCCGGTAGTTATCAACTAATCACCCACCACCAACTGCCTTAATAGAACTTGTTTGGCCTTGTGTAAAAATAATTTAACTTAATAAATTCTACTTGAGGTATTTGTTTCCGGCGATCCAGATAATAACGATTTAAATTAAACCAAAAATGAGATTTATTAAATGGAATTTTTTTTAGAATATGATTCACTCAGAAATACAAAGACCTGCCTGTATCTATCTATATCCGAAACAGGGATGTATTAAGTACTTATTTAAAATGCAGAGTTCATTCCATTTTGTCGATTTATTGAATCGATGTACAAAGTCAGTCAGATGTTACATTTTTTTTAAATACTTTAAGGTAAGGTAGGTAGGTACTTTAAGGCCCATTGTAATGGGATTGCAAAAACAATTTGGTGTGGGTCAGAGACAAAGTTTAAATGTTATTTCCTACTGTACAATACAATACAATACAAAACACTTTATTTGTCTCAACGTCACAAAGCATTAATAGGTTTCTAAAGTAAATTAAAACTAGTTACCTAAACTAAACTAGGTAATTACACTAATTACATAACAGACTTTAAGTTAGATGTATGTAAGCTTATTAGGAAGTAGGTAAGTAGGTAGGTAGGTAGATAAGTATGTAAGTAAGTAAGTTTCCTGTAAACTAGGAAGTTCTCAAAAACTTAAAAAAATCCATTAACATACCTAATGTACCTATAGGTACATTATTAACTTAGTAAACTTAAAGTTACTCTTCCAAATAATTATTACACCTGCCCATTATGTAGTTCTGAAAGGCGCATAAATCGTGGCTTGTTTTAAAACCTCGTGTCCAACGGCGCACCTCACAAAGCGTTTGTAAATGTAAACAATTTATTATTTATATTCAAGAAACACTATTTATAGGTAACCCAAAAAGTTGCCAGTTTATTTTTGTTACGGTACAATCCCTTGCATTTTTCCCGAGACGTTTATTTTGATAAGAGAACCAGGTAGACTGGAATTTACTTTTAAAATTCCAACTCTACTCACATTATCATCACAGTCGATAGCAATAAAAAAGTAATTATATTTGTTGTCTATTAAAAAACTGGAATACCTGCAAATCTTTCGACACATTATAACAGTTCGGAAATCAAATAAGATTGTTTAACTAATTAATCACTTACCACCAGTTGCCTATTACAGCTTGGGCGAGCAGAAGGAAGAAACACAGAACTTTCCAAAACAGCTTCATATCGCCCAAACAGTATTTACAGACCACGAAAAAATCTCCAAAAACACTTGAAAAGTTATCCGAGCACTTCACAAGATCACCGCATAATCAAAATATAACTCTTACATCTCGCCTAACAAAACTCAAAACGCAAAACAATAACCACAACATAACAATGTACACAAAAAAATATTCAAAAAACGCAAACCGAAAAAATGTGAAAAAGCGCAAACTTTTAAACAAACTTTCTTTGTGAGTTAATCGCACAAAAAACAAAACTGGCTGCGTATAGAAAAAATCATAAACGGGATTTATTAAAAAGGTAGGTCGTTCTTTTTTGAAATTCGAAAAAAGATTGTAATAGTCGGTTACGGGCGGACCGAGCCGACGCGCTTGCGTTCCGCGCGCATGGAAATACAAAACCAGACTGGCTGGCTTGCTTTTAAGTCTGTTGTAAGTATTCCATAGGATTCGTCGTAAGGGGAAGGGTCGTACTGGAGGGCGTGTAAATGCAATACAACACTGCATGAGTTCATCCTTTGAAGCCCTTACCACGAGTTGCGCCAAGCGCCTTTACTTAAACTTAAATGTCAAACCCCAAACGATTTCGCAACTACGCGATTGTCGCAATAAAGATCGAGTGAGTAAGAACTTGTACTAGCAAACTTGAACGTGCAGAAAAATACGTAAGCTACTATCAATTCGGGGCTTATGCCATTGTTGTGGATAATGCGCAAAAATATTGCGGATCTTCAAATTGATTGCTTGATCGAAGGAAGGGCTTAAGTTCTGAGGCCATAAACATTTGCATAATTTTATTTATTGGCACCTAAGATTGAAACCAGTTGTAAATAGGCAGTTAAAGGGCTGAATCATGTTGTATTCTTACTAGTATTATAAACGAGAAAGTGTTTGTTAGATTGTTCTTTTTTCACGCTGCAACAGAGCGATGGAATGACGTGATTTTACATAGAGATAGGTAGTTTATGGGACGGTCAGATGGGCCTACCTCATATGATCACTGCAACACATTGTATACTAATGCGGGATCATCGTTGTCACATGTTGCTGTAACTCTGTATGTTTTTGTTCCAAATAAACCTATTTCAATTTCTATACATGGGCGTTTTATCTAGAAAAAATGCCTGATATGGGATAGATAAGTTAACGCGAGCTGAGACACGGACAAAGCCTTGTTAACTATAATTAAGTGAATAAGTATGAAGGGAAGTTTCTAGACGTGGCGAATATTGTAGATAAGCTAAAGAAAGATTCATTAAATCAGGAGATAACGCGGACTTTAACAAGTTTCCGCATTTAAAGTAGCGTGTATTTTCGTTTGATTCCGATAGTATATGTATCAGTATCTACGTAATGTTCCCTGCGACAGCTTAAAAGCACTTATAGGTAACTTTATGGTCGTGTCTTCGCATAAAATCTTAAATATTTACTTAAAGTCTACGGCTTTATTTTGACTTATTTGAAGCGGTAAGGAATGTATAGTAAATAAACCCTTACGAGGTTTATTTATATCAACAAAACAATGCAAGCGAGTGGCTGAACCTGTATACAGTACGCCTGAGAGTACCACAGCCACAGTGGTAGCGACACTCGCTACTTACGAAGTCCTAGTCTTTTATAACCATCTACATCTAATTACTTTTATCCATACCATAAGTTTGTCTGATATAACTATTATAACTGCTTGTTTTATATATATTTTATATTATATATGTTAAATGTTAACTTTGAATATAACTGCTTGTTTGTTAGCTATTCAGCGAGAAAATGCTGCCAGTATTTTGGGCACTACAAACCAAATTTTTTACATTTATTTTAATTATTCATATTTATGGTAGATTTTTTAGATTTAATTTAGTTATGAGTAGTTTAGTTTTATAATCCTATTGTATAGCCTAATTTAGACCTTTAAAATAAATTTGTATACATACTTAACCTAGGTATATGATTCAGTGTGGGCCGGGAGAAAAATCCGGAGGATGAAAACCCTCGGCACACTTTTAAAGAGAGGTATTTAAATTTTTACAATCGCTTTGGCATGATACTGAACAAACACGAGCCAACTATGTGTTCCCATACCTATGCTCCTCCAAGAGGCCTTCTGGATGGACCGGGCGTACTCCTCCTCCCGCTGCATGAGCTGGATCTCGTCTAATAGGTTCTTGTCGTCCGTCGAGGTGTTCCTCAGCCACGCAAGGGTGGACCTGGCTTCCTGGGAACAACAATGTGATGTGTGATGACTTAGCGGCGCATTGGCGATGACTCGAGTTGCACTGGGGCAGAGATTTGTTGGCAGATAAATGTTTGTCTCGAGAGTTGGTCGTTTGTGATGTGTCCGCCGTCGTTCGAAGATATCCGATGGGGGACTCATATCCGATGGGGAAGAAAGGAGGAAGAAAGGAATGGAGACCACGACTTGGAAAAAGGAGCACAGGCCGACCTTCGACAAGGTGGACTGACCACCTGAGCAAAATAGCTTCATACCGCTGTATTCAGAGGGCACAGGACCTATGTCCAGTAGTGGACCTCTAAAGGCTGATGAACGGACGTTTGGATGGATTTGTACGCAGTCAGTGTGTCCGTCACCCGCAATAGAAGTGTAAAGTTTATACTTAATTATATTTATATATGGTAAGGTCCAAAACTGCAAAAAAGCAAGATCTCCATATGAAATTTTTTAACAGTTATCGCATGTTGGACTAAAATAGTAAAGCCGGTGAAACACAGAGGGGTATCTATGCCCTCCGAAGACTAAGGTGCTTTATAACCAGTTCGTAATCTTTGAACTATTGGCAATTCGGACCGTGCTTTTGTATGGAGTCTAGTGGGTTAAGTAATTGGTACTGTGACGCTCCTGCCCAAAGGGTGGAGTAATAAATACACCATGTAAGGCCTACTTGTGCTAAAATAAGCACACAGTAAGTGTTCCGCTGGTTAATACTGGTTCGCTCTATTTAGTAAGCCTAGGTAGAATAAACTAAAAGGATAAATCGACCCCTCTAATGTCAGACGGGGGAAGCTTTATAAGCTAGTGATTGTTACTGGTGACGCTTTATCAGTTCCGAATGTTCCGATGTTATCATAATAAAAGTCATAGAGACTCAAATATGCTTGGTATTCATTTAATTATACTTAGCTGTAACTGTAAGTACATGAAAAAATGGCCTTGTAAAATTCCTAGCGTACCCGGAGTTGTGGCATTTTAATGCTGACATTTGTATCGAGAATTTCATACGAAACTACTCGGGTAAGTTCCACAACTAGCTGGTATACACTGGTATGATTTTGTTCTATCTATCCCAACAAACCTGTCTCAAGGAGTAGTCATCGGCCTCATACTGAAGTGGTCCCGTGCCGATTCGCAAATCTCGTACTTCACCAGCCTAACATCACTCCCGCTCTTTCCAAGACCATGGTATGAAATGTCTAACGAGATATCTCCAGAACATCAGCCGCAGTGTTTTTCTGTTTATTGTGCACACTTACCTAACACGTACTGGCTATCACGCCAGTGATTGTGGCAAGCATAGATGCTGGCACACATCACACAATCACACAATCACACAAGCCTTTGTAAGTACAAAGGCTGAAGACAGGATCTAAAATCCTTAGAGAAACTTCGAGCTTGGCTTGGTTGCTTGGGGTTGGTTAAGGAGTGATAGACTTGTATTTTGGTACCTGTATCTTGCCCTGCTTGATCAAGAATACAGGAGTCTCGGGCATGGCGAGGAAGGCAAACAGATGCAGCACAGGCACCGCGGTGCATAGCCAGAGCACCGTCTCGAACGACATCAGGTCGCCTGCCACGTACACCACCAGGTAGCCTAAGTTCTGCGACAGGATGAAGAGTGAGCCGAGCGCGCCGCGGATGCTGTCTGATGAGATCTGGAAAGGAGGAGAGGTTTAGTCAAGCATACGTAACAATAGGAGGTCTTTGTGCCAGGTAGTAGTCGTCATAAGAGAAGTTGTTGAATCAGGGATGCGGACCAAATTCTAATCTTGCTAAGCTAATCTTTGACAGCTTCAAGCTGAGGCTCCAAGTCCAAGATAGTAAAAATCGGGTAATTAATCTGACCAGTGTCCAAGCTTCAACCTGAGGCTTCACTTAAAAACGGTTTTATGAGGCTGGTCAGGCACGCGCCTCTGACTTTTGGATGTGTGTTTTAAGCAATCAAATATCACTTGTTTTAACGGTGAAAATCCTGAGGACCCTTGCCCATGTTGAGGGACCATGCCCTGAGGGCGAATGCTTAACCTTTTTTTTTGCCTAGCAGTGGGCCGGTAATGGGTTTACGGCGATAATGACGACATAATAATCGTGTGATCCTGAAAGTGTAACCACATTACCTCCTTCAAGTAGAGTGGTGTGACGACGTAGCAGCCAGCGCATGCCAGTCCCGCGACGGCGCGCGAGGAGATCAGCGCCCAGGGCTCCAGGGAAAACAGCGTGATGCCCCAGCTGATCTGTTCAACAAACATAAAATATAAGCCCTAATATATCCTATCCTGCCAATCCTATGCTATCTTGCCAATATTAGTTTACAATAAGGTTGGTGAGGATGGATGGTTTGATTTAGATGGATGTAATGGATTGGCTCCAGACAATGGAACTTCTCAACGGTCAACAGCACAGACACGAATGTTTGTATAAGCATTAAATTATGATAGCCCGTTACAGTCGAACACCCTTAAATAAAAGTGTCTTTTTTAAAATGTTTTTTTACTATTAATTTAATATAGCAGAATAGGGCATGAAGAAACTATCGAATTTTACACTAGTGGAGTCCGGTGATTTATTACTAGCTCGCAGGTAGAACAAGCCGGTAGAACAGTTTTACCTGTTCTACCGAGTTTCAAATGATTTACCTTCGGTAGACGGAATCGGTGTAGACAACATTGTAAATAGGTATTTTAATTGAGTATCTGTCGACGTTACAGAATCATTATGCTGGTGTCTATAAATTGATCTAATACCTACCTTGTAATAAAATTGCAATTTATCATGTTGCATTAATATTTGCAGCATGCGTACTGAATACTATGCATCTATGTATTAATTATGATATAGGACATCTTAATGAATGTGTTTCAATGCATCTGTGAACAACCACACTACCCGAAACTCGAAAGGTCTCATCACCAACCTTCGGCACTACTAAACTTGGGTAGACAACCATGCTCAGTAGAAGAAATATTGTCCAGATAGAAAAAAAAAGAAACTATTTATTCGTAATGGACACTTTTAATACATTACAAAAACATGGGTACATACCTACACTTAATTATACTTTGTAAGTAGGTAGTGTGTATTAACGAAACCCATCAATCATCAGCTTCGAACAGGACAATCTACTAACAATTACTTAGTGGGATTTAAACTTTTGGGATAATTAAAATATGTCTAAAATGTCCGTAATTTTATTGTCAACAAAAATATCGAAGCACATTTTTCAAAAGTCTACCAAGACTTTTATAATCGTTGAAAATGTTAGAATTTGTGATTGAGATAGGTACGAAATGTGAGAGGCCTCTTAATAGTTCCGTAGAAACAGTTGATGTACAGTAACAATAATCCATCAATCCAAGCGCCAATGAGGGCCAATTGAATTGGATCGCCCAACAAGCTGCCCCAGTTTTAGGAGCCTATTAATAATGGCCCGCCGAGCCCTTTGGAGCCATTGGTATTTTAATTTGTGAGTGAGAAACGTTACTGTAAGCTAAGCAAATGTGGCGTGACTGTGCCGTGTGGTGACGGCAGAACAGAATACAATTGTCATGAATTGTCCACTGTACAGCAACTACCATCTACTGCGATCACCAACCCGTCTGCCCAGCGTGGTGATTATGGGCAAATCCGCCTACTTTTTGGAGAGGCCTTTACTTTAGCAGTGGACTATTATAAGCTGTTGATGAAGGTTACAAAAAGGGAATAGGAGGGTACAGAAAATATGGTCTACACGCACCCACACAATTACAATTATCGAGCATTATTAATAACCAAGCACAGGAATAGTGAGAACTAAATGTTATAGTCCTATTAAGGAAAACATCGTAAAAAAAAACTCACCACAAGCATAACTGACGTCAGCAGCGTCGTGATCTTCCTGCCCCACCGGTCCGCCAGGTCCCCCACCAGGAACCCGCAGAAGATGGGCGGGATGAAGGTGACAGACGCCATCCAGGAGATGGTGTCATCTGTGATGGGCTCCGAGGCCGGCCCGTCCTTCGCCTGCAGGATGGGGGTCATGGGGGACTGCCAGCCCATCAACATGCCGAAGTTCAGGACCGGGATGGTTACTGCGAGAAGAAAGAAACCCAGAATTTAAATAACTGTTCTTTTTATTTCAGCTTAAGGTCAACATTCCAGAACGTCATAAAAGACGTTGATATTATTCTGGGTGTTATTATTATGTTACCTACTCTTTATTGTACACCATAACAATGACAATGAATGAAGAGCGGACATGCAAGTATATTTAGGGGCTTATTTCTATTTAACTGAAATCAAAAAGTCACGTGAAGATAGTATTCTAAAATTAGACCCCAATTTTAGGAGGCTTTTTGTAGGCTGGTAGAAAAACGAAATGGCGGAACTTCTATTTTTCCCTAGAGAGGGGGCACGCACCCTCTCCTGGAATAACGGATATTAATTAAACACTGGACATTAATTGGTTGATAATAAAATAATTCTCCTATGGTGGCTTGTTTTTACTTTTACAAAATACAATACAATACAATACAATACAAAATTCCTTAATTGGACACTAGATAAAGGTACAGAAATATATTCACAAAGTAAAGTTAGTAAAATATCTTTAATTAAAATAAAAACAACAGTTTGACAGTTCAAACATTTGTTCAGCTTTGTAAATGCATTTGTTTCTTGACGTGCTAATAAAACAATAACATGACATGTCTACCAATGATGTTATAACTTTGCTATTTTTCATATGGATGTTATTTACCTTCATGACTAAAGTATAAGTATTTTCACCTCCACTCCCATTTATGCCGTGGAATAGTTGTTTTTTAACAATTGTGTTTTGATTGGATGGCTACGGATGCAGGTTATGCTTATACAAGAGGAGACCATTACAGTTCTCAGGGATAGAAACACCCGTGACCAGCTTCGGATAGGACAAATACTAACGATTACTGATATTTACTAACAGGATTAATTTAAACTAACAGTCCTAACACCAACACTCTTACTACTAACGAATACTAATCAACTAATATTCTTATTAAGGCGATACATGGATCCTCACTTGAAAATGAAGCAGACGGATCACGGACCAATCAGGGAGGACTATGGAGGATGCAACTATTTCATGTGCGTAAGTGCTGAGATGGCTATAGTGAGCGCGCTTGAAAATAGTCAATGTAAGCGCCAAACATAATGTGAAAAATTATTTGACGGATTATAAAATTTATTTTGGATTTTTTAGAAATTATTATTTACTATGTTTGTAAAATAATTCCGTTAACTAATTCGTAAAGATATAATAGTGGCGCAGAGAATAGAAAATAATTAGTAACTACTTACTTCATAACAAAACAGTCTTGAGTAAATTCATTATCGTGTTTTCTTTTTTGAATTATGTACTTAGGTACTTATGCCATAAAATCAAAACACATATGTTAAAAAGTTCATGATCCTATAAATGATGGAAAATTATTGGAATTGAAAACACACTAAAAACCATTGTATCGTCTCAATACTTTATACTTACAGGACTAACTAATAGTCTCTAGCACAGTCCCGGTGACGCTGTAAAGGCCAGTTGAACTGCCCAATAGAAAAAAGAAAAAAAAAATGGCACAGTCCTTATCTATGCTTGTCATAGATGTTTATAGGGGGTGGTTGATGGGATTGCAAGCCCATTTGCTATTATTATCCTATAAAAAAAAAGACTCTTTTTCTGAACTAAAATCTCTCTGAACTCTGAACTCAGTCAATGGTGTGTGTGATCAGTGGAATCTCTTGATGGAATTCCAAAAGGTTGATAACCGCATTCTAATGAGAACTGCAAACTGTTTGTTTGCACGTGTGAGATAATACAACAGCGTTCATTGTGGGAAGGAATTTGAGTTATGGCTGTAAATTAGTAGTTACAAACTCATTTTTTTCCATGAACTTGCGGTTTCGTCTTATCACAACCTATCAACGGCCCATTACTGAGCACGGGTCTCCTCACGCGCTGGACTTGTGCGTATTGGCAGACTCCACAAGTCTTTGGGAACATTATGGAGAACTCTCAGACATGCAGGTTTCCTCACGATGTTTTCCTTCACCGAAAGCCTCATATTCAATTACTTGATACGCACATAACTTAGAAAAGTCATCGGTTCATGTAGAAGAAAAATCAGGAAGTAATAATTTAAAATTATCTTAGGCACATATTTAATGTATCATACCCGACATCTAACAAGGATCATATCAGTCATCAGTAATTCTCTGATAAGGGACTGATGTATGTTTGCTAACACGATGCAATGTGAGCTCATAAAATCGCCGTGCGCGAAAAAATTTACAAACATTGTGCAAATCATGTAATAAATAGTATGTACAGTGATTTGAAAATGGCTTTGGTAAGGACGCTTATTGAATCTTTTGAAGTGCTCATGGTCAAGTGTCAATCGTAACCGAGTGGAAATTTAAGCCACGCCGGTCTCGGCTAGTGGCAACATTTCTGCTTCGGAGGGCACGTTAAGCCATCGGTCCCGGTTGTTATCGTTGGATAACAGTAATTAAGCCTTGTTGGAGGCCTTCGGGTGGCCTAAAAACGCAGCTACGTTGTCAACGCTATCACTAATTT
>DWLO01004211.1:0-10192 GCA_018245335.1 Dalla quadristriga | reverse complement strand
CAAAAACAGAAGGGCGTAGACAATGGGCGGTCTTATCGCTTGAAGCGATCTCTTCCAGACAACCATGTCTCTATATGTCTCTCTATAACAACAGAAATAAGACTATATACCATTAGTAAGGTTTTGTTTCCACAGGTGTACATACCAAATCAAGTCATTAACTACTCTAGTTTATTATTAAATAGTGCATATGTAGAGACACGCACGCCGTGAGCAGGACACTCTGTGATATTTATTGTGACAGATCTAGACCGCTGCCATACTTAAGTCTCTGGCAGCTGTCAGTATATAATCAGTCTGTTCGATGCTAATTTAAAATCTTATTATTATCTGATTTGTCATTCTCTTCGGCTATAAAATTTCTCATACACCACTATACTTCACTATGTTTTATTGACGTGCGCAATCAAAAATTTACTTAACATCAAAACCCTGAAGCTCTATTTATTCAAGTAACAGCTTAAATTAAGATCAGCAATATAATACCAATTAAGATTTAGACAGAGATCCTTACCAATATTATAAATGCGAAAGTGTGTTAGTTTCCTCTTTTATCACGGTGCCACGGAGCAACGAATCAACATGTTATTTTTGTATACAGATAGTTTATTTGCTAGAGAGTGACAAAAGCTTACTTATTATCCCGTGAAAAATATGGTTCCCATGGGATTAATGTCGGAATTTATAATGAAACGTGTTGTTGGAAATAATTTATTGGAAGTTTCAAGTTAGCTCTTCATCCTTATTACGTAAGTAAATACAATTTTGATTGGATAAACCTAGACCGATAATGCAGCTAACATTTGAATAGGAGTAATCGAACTGCATAGCAACTTATGGTAACTTGTAGCCGGGAATAACGAAGCGATACAAAAGGGAAAATTGCTTTACACGTATTTATCACAACCAATAATGAGACCAATCACATATAAGGTGACAGAAACCTAATATAAAATAAACAGTAAGACAACTTAAAAGCAGGTATCTGGTGTGAGAAAATTTATGCTCTTAGGAATTACAGTTATTACATTAAATTGATATCTACTAGGTATGGTTTGAACTCGATCTTTATTGAAATAAACATATTACTTGGAACATTATACAACAATATATTACGAATAACTGAGGATATCAGTCTTACAAATAATGTCAACTTCAGTTCATTTCAACCGTGTCTGAAAACCCCTTGAAATATTGTCGTTACAATAAGTGATTTCTGTTACAAAAATCATAGTAATTAAACATAGCTAATATAGAGTACATATTAACTGATATAATAAATTATATAGCAAAATAGACTACACAAAGCTATGTTCCAGTCATAGTATTAACATTAGATCGGCAATCCATATCGGTTAAATAGCTCCGCCGTTGTTAAAGATATCAACGCGTTCGCGCATAATCATAAAACACTACCATCATACAACAATACAAAAGTTTATTTATTTTAATAATAGGTAAGGCGCAATGTTAGTGTAAGTACATAATTTATGAACAGCCATCATCATAATCTTCACAACCCATCACCGGCCCCACTACTGAGCACGGGTCTCCGCTCAGGATGAGAAGGGTTTGGCCATAGTCCGCCACGCTGGCCAAGTGCAGATTGGTGGACTTCACACGACTTTGGGAACATTATGGAGAACTCTCAGGCATGCAGGTTTCCCTACAATGTTTTCCTTCACCGAAAGCACACGATATTGCGCTTATTGCGCGATATTGCGCTTAAAAGTGCGCTTTAAGTACCTAATTAGGTACTTAAAGCGCACTTAAAGCAAAGTCATCAGCATGCTTGGGATTTGAACTCCGATCCTCCGAGTAGGAAGTCTTTACCACTAGGCTATCATCGCTTAACATACTCAATCAATTACGATTGACACTCACTGCGCCACCACGAGTGCTTCAAGTAATACCCTACAAAATTGCTTTACGACAGAATTAGTTTGCCGGTGGCCTGCCCTGGGCGAATCGTAAACATTGTCTTTCTGGTGATCATTCAATTAAATTATGATAATACATTCTATATTACATTAATAACTGCTCGATGTTTATAATATGTTATAATGATTAATTAGTTACAATTGTGACCCAGTTATTTTATGTTCTGCAATAACATTCCATATTAAAACTGTGGGCTCATTAGATATCTATGAAGATTGCATACTACTCTACTCTTACATCATAAATAATAATAATACGATCAATCATGGGTCACCTTAACGTCGATGACACACCTAGATAAACTATTTGTTGATGTGTAATGCGACTCTATGCTTATTCCATGGTTACTCCGTTATTTATACAACGGTTTATTAAAAACTAAGCTCTGCGCGCGTTAAGTTCCCATGTCTATGCCACATAAGCCGTGCATTTTTTCGGAATATATTAACCCCCGACGCAAAAAGAGGGTGTGCTATGCTACGTGAAGAAGTATAATTAGTTATACCTACATGGGTATAACAATTAGAAATTACCTACTAGTTTCACATTGTACTTTATCTGATATCTTAGCGTCAATGACGCGGCGACGCTCATCTTTAAAATATTAATAGGTTCTTTTAATAAAGTTATAAAAGGCCAAGATATCATTTTTATTTTTAGAGTTTTGATTTGAGTCGGGGGTTACTTAAATTTTTAATTTTTATAGCATTTGTGTATAGCACAAGTATATAAGCGTATGTGACTCTAGACTCGTGGTTTTATTAAAAGGGATTTTAGTTTGTAATAAGACTGAAGGTAAGCAGTACAAGATTGTCAGGTAAGTATTAGTAAAAGTTAGAATAAAATTAGTAGGTACTTTATTTTAACTTGAACTATCTGAATAGGTTCAAAGCTGGTTACAGATGCTTTGCTACTCCTAAAGACTGGGATGATCGCCGCTTGTCTATTGTGTTCTGGGCATGTATTTGACGATCTCATTTTTTTTATTCGACTCCACCAATCTACACTGGTTCGACGCGAATATTTAATTTGATACGTTAGTTAATATGTAATGAAACTGGTTAGTTTTATTTAAATTCTGATAACGGTTTTGACATCAGTTTCATCATCCGTATGTGCATACTTACTCAACTCGGCAAAAACGTGGTATTCAGACATCAGATGATATCTTTTCACAAATTGACTGAAATTACCAAAAAAGGTTTGGCCGTTCTATGGAACAGATAAAATGATACGACTACGTCAGGCAATTATTGAATGTCAAGTGGAGGTATTTTTATGCTGAGTAAAGTCGCGATGAAGAAGCGATGATAGTCTTGTGGTTAAGACTTCGACCTCCTACTCGGGGGGTCCAGGGCAGGCACCTATGACGTTTAAGTAATTGTCATCTTCTTTCGGTGAAGAAAAACATCGTAAGGAAACCTGCATCAGACATGCAGTTCCCCATAATGTTCTCAAAGGAATATGAAGTCTGCCAATCCGCACTTGGCCAGCGTGGTGGACTACGGTCTTACCCTCCTCACCTTGAGAGGAGACCCGTACTCAGTAGTGGGCCGTTGATGGGTTGTGATTATGATGATGTTGAGTAAAGTTGAGTCGAGTCGAATCGAGCCAATGAAGCCGCAAAATTAAACAAAATGATTAATAATTTTAATATTAAACCTACTGTCATAACTACGACGACTCGGTGGCGCGTTGGTCAGTGACCCTCTCTCACGAGCCGTGGGCTCCGGGTTCGATCCCCGGCTGGGGCACACTTTTATTTTGCAGATTGCAGTTTTTACTCGGGTCTTGGGCGTTGAATTCTGTTGATTTCTGTGTGTGTCCGCCACCCGCAACACAGGGAATCCTAGTGAGGGGGTGTGATTGTATGCGTATATGTAGTGCGTTTATTATTATAATAAATTACTAAGTAAGTCACAATTTTTTCTCCAAACCAAAATGTGGTAAAATGGAATGGTAGAATGGAATAAAGTGGTCTTATAAACAAACTAAGTTCAATAGGTCACTTACAAATATAATCTCAAAAATCATTAGAATGTTTGCTGAATGCCGGTGCAAACAGATGTTTCACAAGAATTCAGTCTTGTGCCACATAGTAGTTAAACCGTAAGATTCTTCATCAAGTGGTATTGAAACGTGAGAACCTTCTTGCTTACGGGTATAATGATGCAACTTGCTTGTGACGTTGCGTTGTAAGAGAGGTCTTATTGGCTATAGCGTTATCAAGTTCTAGGCACACAATACCCACCAAACAACCAAGTTTGAAGAACCACCCAACACACCACCCAAGTTTGAAGAAACGGTGGCAAGATAGTTCCGTCGCCTACATTCGAATCGTCGAGCTAAACACCAATATCACAAATATTCACTGAAAAATCCAAACCTTTCACTTATTATCACGTAGGTAAGTCAAGTTTTCTTGCCAAAGTTTCTTGCTTGCTTGTTTTCTGCCAGTATTCAAAACCATTTTTATGAGTACCAACTCTGACAACATGTTAGGTACGTTTACGAAGCGCACCTTAACCTGTGTGCGTTTCAAAGATTTTCTCCTCGCCCCTAATTCGCGGTTCGTGTCGATGGATCGTCGCGTTGCGCCATCGCGATCACGACGCGCCTCAATTATTTGCCAGACCACCGCCATGTGATATCTACAGCTATCAATCACGAATCAACTGGCGTTAAATCATTGTTTGTCATTACTAAATCCGACGTCAGTGACTGACACGCTATGAGAGATCTTGGCTACAACCCTTTAGCGGAACACGGGCCTCACCATGGACGCGGCCTGAAGCATAATCCACCACCATGCTCCAGTGTGGATTGGTGGAGCAGATAGTGGCCAAGGCTATCGTCGGAAGATATACGGCCGCTCGAAGCTTCAACAAGGCTTCTACTACTATCTCAGAAAAACAACTGGGACCAAACTGTTGTATGAAATTTCAATATAATTATGTTAAAAGATTGTGATTGTGTTTGCTTTACCAACAGACGACGTATTCGTATATATCGTATCACTTTATTTGCATTTATTATATAGATGTAGTTATATTTAAAGTGCAGGATTTTCTCCTCGCTCCTAATTCGCTGATCATGTCGATAGTTCGGCGAACTTTGTGCCATCCCAATCACGATCACGGCTAAATTATTACCCGGACCTCCACGTTGTACCTGATATAAATACTATAATCAAGATGGTTTATACTACAAACCAATAGAATTGGTAGGTAGAACGCATACTCAGTCAAACCGTGGTCAAAAATTAATAAATATTAACTACTACGTACCGGGGTGTTGATAGTTAAACACCCAATTCTGTCAGCCGCAAAGCAACTGGCGTTATTTGGAACACGGCTGTTTCGTTTCGTTATTACATCAGAGGTACCATAAGATATTGTAGTGGCAGCAGAAAACAGTATTGGGCGGCATCTTTTTGCTTAAATTCCTAATAGAAGCGTGTTAAAAATGTGTACGTTTTAATTGGTATCGTTTGTCCACAGGCAGTAGGCTCACGCGCAAGACGCCGGCCTCGTACGCGGACGGGGTGTACATGATGGCGGGCGCGGACAGGCCCGGCGCCCGTGCTCTCTCCAAACTCTTCATGCGGGGGCAAGACGGACTGCCCTCGCTGTCCAATAGGACTGCGCTGCTGGCTTTGTTCGGTACGGTTTCAGGATCTTCCCCGGCGCCAGCGCTCTCTCCAAGCTCTTCATGTGTGGGGCAAGACGGACTGCCCTCTCTGTCCAACAAGACTGCACTGCTGGCTTTGTTCGGTACAGTTTCATGATTACATGAATAAGAAAATCAAGCTCGCGAAAGCTTAACATTTTATCGTCAAAGAATGGTTACCACCTATTAGTGGTCCAATGTAGGTGATGGGTCTCACCCCACTACAAAGAAATAGACTTCTCCAACAGTGGAAGGGTCAGTAGCTGCTCTATCTAGCGGTTGTTTGTTTAACTGGGACAGCCTCGTTAACGTGGCCTTTGAAACACAGAAACGCCTTTGAAATTTTGCTACTTGCGGTCATACTTCCGTCTTCCAACCGCACTCCCAGTGCTTAATTATGTCGATCGTTTACGACGGAGACAATTCGCGGGACTCTGAGCACTAAAGTAAGGCTTAAATCAAATTTTTTGAATTCTGAAAATTGGCCTCTGTTTTATACGAAAAATAATTCTGTATTATTTCAAGTTCAGTAGGCAATTAATATGACAATTATTGTAACAAACAAATGCTTATTTTAATACCTACCTGACGAAGTAATTTGTAAGACTACAATAATAAAACGTTTTACTACTTTTAGGATCAACAAATCACAATTTATGTGAACAGATAAATGTATTTACTGATTGCGAAACCAACACTGTTGACCACAAATTACAAACTGACAGTGATCGTAGAAATTTCACAATATTACTACATACGTTTTAAAATTTCCTGTTTTAAGGTATAGGCAAGAAAACACGCCCGTAGTTCACCCACATAATAAATAGAAGTTGGACCAGGACCAAACCTCCTTGATAACCTTGATTACCTCCTTATATGTAGGCAATGTGTAGGTAACTTTACACATACTTACATAATAGTAAAGCGATTAAGTGCGGACATGGCGCTGGCTTCATTGACTCAATACAATTAATAAAAGTCATTAGACAAAAGTTGGGGCAAACCTAAACATTATTTCTTGTACCTATATATATCACTTTGTCATCTTTTTTTCTTTGAATTATTACTAGACTCCTGTGTCTCGCAACATAAAATGTGACATGTATATGATTTAATGATAAATTGTTTTCAGCACTCATACGAATTGTTATCCACACAAAATCAGTGAGTTATTTGTCAATGAAGTCCATTCCCGACAAAATATTGAACTTTTTATTCAACAACAGGTCAAGTAGTGACGGGTGAAATCGTAATGGCATCGGAGTCCGGCTGCCCCATCGAGCACCACCGCATCCCAGTGGACAAGTGCGACCACATGTACGACCCAGACTGCGAGGGCGTCAAACACATGCCCTTCCTTAGAGCATCATACGACCGCAGCACCGGGCAAAGCCCTAATAGTCCTCGAGAACAGGTACTTTATTATGATGCTATGAATTATTAGATAAAAGCTACTCATGGTCGCTGCCTAGCCTGCCTGTTTTTGGACGCTTCAGGTAATCAAAAAAATTGTATTGTGTAAAATGTTGCACCCTGTACTCCTATTACCGAAGCCAGTAGATATATCTACTATAAATCGGAAACTCTATTCGAAGCAATGCACAATAAAAGTTGCAGAGCCATTCCCAACTAAATTTTTAAATGGAAACGTATCTCAAAACGCCATTCGGTATTTAAATGAAAATTCGGTAGGTATAGCAAAATATATCCTCGTTTCTGAATGCACCCAGTTCATCGGTCTTAGTCGATTACATCTGATATATTATCTGATGTAACACAAACAAAACTTGTTAGTACAACAAGCTTAAAAGAAATGTAGATGTTGGCATATTGTAAGTCAGCAGCGATGATGTCAATCAAGTTCATTTGCATTCAACATTGCGATGCTATCGATTGTCGGTACCCCTATGCTTTCAGCTCGGCTAATAAGCGTCTTGTATGATAATACCGGCGGATGTTCTGATAAAATTGTTCTAAGTAAATCACTAAGGCGGTTACTCGTTATTTTATGTTAATGACTAACGCTAAGGAGTATGCGAAGAAAACGTTGAGACCTTGGTACTACCGTACAACCTATGACTGCCACGAGATTCCAAGCACCATTTTATTTGTAGCACTCCGATACAATTCGTTTATTTGAGGGAAGTATCGAACGATCGTGCAATCTATATTATATAGACGATACCATACCAACTAAGTAGTCTTAAGCCCAAAAATGCATATTCATACGGTAAATATCGGGTCATTTCGCATGCTCATTTTTCTTTCACGTTTCCTGAGTAAGGAAATAAAGGTGCTGATAGATGTGTAGTGATATCAGCCACGCCTGTTAATATTCTGCGTGCCGATGCTATCGCTTGTCAGCACGATCTCCCACTTGCATGCAACTTATCGGTATGTATATTCCGTACCACATATTGTTATGTATATTGCATACGAAAACTTCCGTATTAAATAGATGCGCGTTTTATTGTGGAAGTACGAATTGGGCATGTAGGCGGTGAATGCAAAATTTGGATATGACTGTCTGAAAGAATTGTCACGAATTAACCTAATATAGGAGCACTACATTAATTTGTTTATATGTATATTAAAAGAAGCAATAAAAAAATATCAAATATTAAATAAAATAAAAAAAATCAGTTCACGCTACTATGAACGTTGCCGTAACGTCATTATTTATTTCATACCTTTTAATTTAGTATTCGTATCATCTTTAAAATTGCATATTGTAAGTATTAGTAAAATTGATATTAATATAATATCATTTTTTATTGATCCATCCATTATTACTAGTTTATACAGCGAGTGGGCTCAATGCCTATATTTAAAATGCTACTCTCGGATGTCATAGCTATTACAAAATATTAAATTTTTCAAAACCGGACGCGTATTTGAGATCCATGGGTGCGGTAACCATCACAGTTATTTACCACGTAAACTTGAACGCCAAAGACCCTACAGCAAAAATGTATCTAGTCAGTCATCAGTCAGTCCCGGGCGAAAATTGAACCCGGGAACCTTCGCTAAGCAAGCAGGCAGGGTCAATCAAATCAAGGTTCTAGGTATATCAGTTTCGGTTTCGAATTTCCGCAGCACGCCGACTAATGTGAATAGCAAATAGATTAAGAACCTGTATATTATCTAGTCTTAAAAGCATTGTACCTAATTATAAACCGCATATGAACGTGCTAAATGCAATAAATTAAATGTCTTACAACTCAAGACTGAACACAAGCAGTCAACTTGATTTATCAATCTTTTAACACCGAAGGTCGAATACCAAGATACCGAGCAATAAAACCTAATGACAGTGTCTAACCCAGATATCATCTCATCGCGCTCACATTGATTACCATCAGATATGTGTACGACCGATACATTCCTAAACAGCTGTATAGTGGTAATAGATCTATACGGAGGCCTGACATATCCTTTGCGAGTAAAAACCTTATAAATTATTTACATTGAAGCTTTACCCGACGGCTAGCGTTGCCAATGTTGATGTTGTGAGCGCCATAAAAGTAGAATGTGAATTTCATTTACTATTAATGCCACTCCAACTTGACAAGCGAATGATTGTTTCCAATTTTACCTTATCAAATAACACTTAGTTGGTAACTTATCGCCCTTGCTATATTTTTAGTTGAGTAAATCTAATCTAAGGATCGAAGGGCAAGTTACTTCTCGGTGCAAATATTGTGCCGTGACATACTTTATACAGTGTGTGATTATTTTTGTATTTGTTTTCAAAAGGTCTTGTAAACTGGTTGACTAGCCGACCACTGTTGGAAAGTAATCCCCGTCAACCTATAGACCGAAGCAACACCAAAGGAGTCACGAATGCGTCGCTAGTCCGGATGTCATGTAACCCCTGGATGTAACCCTCCGCCCGCATCGGATGTTAACACATTAATCGATTAAGGTGGTCATACGCCGCTCAGCTATGAGCGCTTTGATGAGGAGGATACTTAGCCGTTTCTTTTTTTTTTTCAGATAAACCAGATAACGTCATGGATCGACGGCAGCTTCGTGTACAGCACGAGCGAGGCGTGGGTGAATGCAATGAGGTCATTTCAGGTGCCCCCCCGCAGCCACGCCTGCCTCTTTATGTACATCCATATACCTATATTATATTTCAATTTATTATAACTAGCCACCTATACCAAGATTCAACAAGTTTGTACCATAGTCACATTTTATGATATTAATGTAGGGGGAATAGTTATTTATTTCTGCTTATCATATGATATGATAATTATTGACAGCACAACTTCAAAATAAACAATGACCGGAACATCCCTCATATTTATGATTTGAATACTGGTTGTAATTAGTGGAATCATCAATATTTTTTCATACTCTAAGAAGGTTAATAAATAACTAACGGAATAAAATTAATGAACTCCTTTTAACATACCTAGTAAAAAAAAACTCAACCCAGTTTTCATCAAAATTACATTACGAGAAATTGAAAATGATAACAATAAAGCAAATAATAACATCTTGACCATGACCAGTTCTATGTAAGTAAACTGGCACATAAATTAGCTGCAAACGTAATTAAAATTTGTAAGCTCAT
>DWLO01004210.1:0-10192 GCA_018245335.1 Dalla quadristriga | reverse complement strand
AAAAATCATAGTTATAATATATTTCTACCGGTTTTAGTGGTGTACTAAAAACGGTTGTCTGCGTAGCGCCTAAAACAGCCGTGAGGTCGCTTTATTTACTTACGCTACCGCCTCCGGACCTCGCGAAGTGTAAAACTCACTTCGGAGGTAAAGTCACGCTGACTAATTTATTAAGTTTGTTTACTGTGTAATTAATAGCGTCATATTATGTGAACACGGATATCGTTCTGTTATTGTACACTCCGTGCATTAAACACGATTGGGTTGTAACATAACGTTATACGGGGCAATTTATTTATTTAGGCTAAAACGTAATCATCATTAATTTGTGACATGATACTAATAAATCGAATCGCCTCGGAATTTTCGCTTTTTATTGATAATTAATATGGCCGGCAATTAACGGGCTAAGGCCTATAATTACACCTAATTGTAAATCACATTGGATTACAGCTCACTGCGGCGTTTTTACTAGTGGTTATCTTTATCTTAGTTTATGATTTAATTACACGTTAATATTGGGGCTCGTTATTTGGTATCGGAGAGGTGTAAAATTCAATATACCTTATATCTCAGAGCAATAAACGCGCTGGCCGTGTAACGATTTTGGCGTTCCGCAAGGTAATGTTTAGTTGGGTTTATATTTTTTAATAACATAATGTTTGACGACTCCGTGGCGCGTTGGTTAGTGACCCTGACAAACGAATGTGGGTCTCGGGTTCGATCTCCGGCCGGGGCAAACATTTATTTGGCAGATACTATTTGAAACTTTGATAACAATGACGACTCTACCACTATGTAAATGCTATAAAAGTTTATGTAGAGTTGCGATGCATTAGGTTGGCCGTCCTATAAAAAAGATAATTCACGATTAATCATCTACTCGCATCTTCTTTTTCGGGCGTAAAGCGGATAATAATACTTTTACCTCGACCATTTCTTCAAATACGTGTTATTTTTTATTACAACGAACCGGATAATAAAAAAATATCAAGCATTCTATCGTGGCACTGAATACTAGCCGCTGCCCGGGACTTCGTCCGCATGATCACACATTCGTTAAATGTGTGATCAATATTCGGGATTAATAGTAGGTATATATCCCATGACCTTCTCCGTGTATCAAACTATCTCTAACAAATTCTATGTAAGAAACAAATTAATTTTCACATTTATAACATTAGTAAGATTATTGAAGGATGGGTGATTTTTCCATCATTGATGGATAGTATAAGAACTTATGTATTCACTACATAAGTTATGTTAATAAACAAACAATGTACGAATGAGCTGAACGGTATTGGGTGGATTAATCTGGCCACTTCTGCCATTTGGTCATCCTCCACCAAAGATATTGCTGGTACCATGACATCGATCGTTTGATCGGACGTGGCTAAATAAAAGACAGTTTACTCATGATTTATGACGTCACTTTCGTAACGCGCCTCGCCAAATTTTTACCCGCTACCTCGGATAATGAAGTCCTCAATAAACAAACGATAGAACAAGTATTCATGTTATGGAGTTAAATACTGATTTGCTGGGATCGTATAAGATAAGGTACCTACAGGTACAGCTTATTAGTGTAAACAGCGCCCGGGGTGAGTTGAAGGAAAGGCGAAGGCAATTTTCTGTTTTCCTGTGTTCTCTTGTCTTGTAATATTATCTTAAACATTTTATCCTATTTACGTCATTCTCTATTATAGGCACTACGGTTTAAGCTACAGACAAAGTCCACTTGAACAAAGTACCTTTGACAAAGTAGTTTTGATCAAAATTGATTTTGATACTGGTTGACAACATAGTTGACTTGGATCTACTACTGCTACTATAGTACAGTAGAAACTCTCTTTGACATCTGATCGCATAGTGAATTTGCAATTGACTTGGTATGTCGAAGGAATCGATGTTTAAGTACCTTAATTTCAATATCACAGACAGACACTACAATTGTATCTATTGGGAAGATGGAACTTTAGGTATACAGGGATAGAATCTACCTATAGTATAGTAGAAACTTTCTTTGACATCCGATCGCATAGTGAATTTGCAATTGACTTCGTATGTCGAGGGATTCGATGTTTAAGTAGTTGCCTATAGAATCCGAATATTTTAACAAAATCCCCGGAGAACACCTAGGATATCTAATTTCAAAATGCCCACCTCGCGTGCTTAAAACGGAGCGGAATGTCCTCAGCCGGCTTAGAGCCTCCAGTCGCCCCCGGCACCCATTGTTGTATGCGACGAGCAATAAAAATCATCTTAAAACAATAGCACCCTGAAGCTGAGATATTTGCATGATAATTATTTGGAAAGCATCCGCCCGCACTGGACAGGTGTGGCTTTAACGGCCATAAAGGCGCGCGTTTTGATTTTTTTTTTGGGACTTGAGGACTGTTGCTCGGGATGTTGTGATCGCTACCTTAAGGTCAAGTAAAATATGTTATTTAAATTCACCAACGTATTTTAGTAAACATTTTACAGAAATTTGGCTGTGGCGCGAAATGCACGCTCCTTTTTTCCGTTAAGTAGCTGTTCCTTCACAGAACTATTGCAATAATCGCAGCAGATATGGAACACTATGTTGATTTATTTAGACAGCTTTTTACGGACGTCAATTTTTCGCCAATTTTGTACGTCTAGTGCGCGCGATGGTACAAAATGACGGGCTGCGAATGTACGCGTGGCGGGCACGGGGTTAATGACAATAGATAGAGCGTTTCAATTGCGTTTCATAAAGACGTCTTGATCACTGTTTATACATACAGATGCTTAGTGCTAATGTGACGTGCCTGTTATAATATAGGATTTGTTACATAAATTTATAAATATAAAAAATTATAAAAATGAAAGAGTTCAAGATTTTTAAAGTTCAAAGGTATAGCTTAGTCTCATTAAAGATTGGTTGAACAATTACACTGGTTGCAATGACCGGGCGTGATATGCAGAAGTATGTATTTGCACCTTCCATATCGTAAAAGGTATACCGCAGCGTATAGTCACACTAGTGATTTCCACGTGGTATCGACTTGCAATATCGACACGTGACGAATGCCTCACAGCAAGAACATCAACGAAAAGTCAGCTAGCTTACAGCAGAGCTATTTTCCCATCGTCACCTCAACGAGTGAGCATCGTTTTAATAGCTTGAAAAATCGTCCAATTTAACCTGTCCTAAGCCCGCGCAGCTCCCACCGGAGCGTGTCGCTAAGCGTATTTTAATAACATTTTTGATCGCACCGTACCTACGTAATTACTGTTTATATCATCAACACTCGCCCGACACAATTAAGTAAGTTTTTTGGGAATGCGACAATCACGTTTTGATTGAGGCCGTAAAAACGTGGACCTGTCTGCGCTGTGAAATAACGATTAACCGATGTCACCTTTTAAATTTATTTCTTCATTTGGCTTCGTTTAATCACTGCGAATTGCATATGGCACAAAAATCTCACACGGCAAAAACTTGGGTGTAATTAGATTTGAGTTGCTTTGACTGGGCTAGTAGTCACGAGTGATATTGCATCTGAAAACTTTCCCACGATTATACAACGGTTTGGAATGATAATACATCCTACCTTATTGCGACTTTGGTAATGGGTGATTATAAAGAAATATATAGTTAAACGGACAATGACATTTTATTTTGTGTATACCCATACATTATTTTTGAATTACTACGTTTTAATGTTTGGAATGCTCGTAATTTTACGGCCTTGTCCATATAAAGCCAGCGACAATGCGTAGCGTACTAATGTCCGTCCGAACGGCGATTTTGTTTTCCGTCACATTTAGTTGTTTAGTAATTGGTGTCGAAAAAATATAATTCAAGTCTAACGACAGGCCCGGCTCACCTCGAGATCATATCGTGTAAACTGTTCTTTACATTAATTGTGACCGAAACCATTGTTGTAGAATGACGTTTAATTTTCGGGAACTTTCCCAAGCGTTTAAATCCCCGATTTAAATTATGTCGCATGTAATTTTGTTAAAGATGTTTTCCATGGTAAGTAACAAGTTCCAAGGTGGGTTGTAGTTATTAAAAAAGTAGTATAAGAGTAGTATTAAGTATTTTGTAAAGCGAAAATATTCATACGCATTATGTATTAATGAAGTATGAATTAATTTCGTTGTAAAAAGGACAAGTAAGTAAACAACACATAGTTGTCATGTAACATTTAATATACTCGTACGTACTTAAACACGACTATCAAGCCGCTTCAAACAAAAATTGCCCTTAAACCCAACAGTAAAAATGTTTCTTTAAAAGTCGAGCGGATTATAATCCGTTTAATTATGGTGAATCAAAATTCGAAAAGATTAATTAGAACCATCCTTGCGACACTTTACCCACCATTAATCTATTAAAAAATAACTCTATACAAATTGAATTTAAAAACCCGTTTGGGATCGGAAAGTGTGGGAGATAGATGTCGTTGGATTACAAAGTTATGCAATCTAGATTTATAGATATTTTAATTTAAATGGCTTGAATAAATGACAGATGGATCATAATATTATGAGATCTAGTGCTATGATTTATTGTGAAGTAAAATTGGAAGTGAAATGATTTCATTTAATGAAAATGACTGACTATATGTCATTATACTCATACCTACCCATGTTCGCGCCTTCTAATTTTGAAAACTCGGTAGCCTACAAGATTTTTTTTATGAGCAATCGATGACCACCAATATAAGTTATAATAATTCTTATGTACTACACTACCTGGTATTTGACAGATGTAATTGACAGTTTTGAAAATAGTTCATTTGTTAACGTTGGTCGCTACGTAAGGTTCGTTCGTAACCAAATATTAAAATAAAACTAAAAGCAAGTAAAATATCGATTTTGATTCTGGAAGGTTCTTCTGTGTAGGGTATCCCTTACCTAGTAAAACAAGTTAATGAGGATAAGTATCGAAAATATTTATATACATACTCATATTTTATCGATACTTATTAAAGACCGGCTACCACTCGCGTCGAGGTGAGAACGATGGCGACCCCTGCTGCGAGGATCGAGACGGCACAAACCAGAGAATTCAAGACGAAGTTATGGCCTTTACGTTGCCTTTTTGCTCTTTCAGACTTTTTAAAGCTTATTTTTTTTTTAACCTAATCCTAACACGTGTATGTAATAATAATATGCGCGACCAAAATAATCTTTTGGTATATTGTAGGTACCTATACATGGTTGTTTATTAAGCTAAGAAATTTCAAATCTAAATAAAATTAGGCCTCCACTACCTCTTGTTTGCATAACATGTAAATGTGCAATATTGAAAGAAAAACAAAGGTAAATAATTAAGCTGGGAATATATTGATTGACCTTTGTTATTTCGTGCCGCACTCGATTAAACCAAGACGAAAACTTAATTGTTAATTGTATAATAGTTACAGCTATCCTAATTAATTTTGATAAATAAAAAATACAATTAGCGGGGTTTTTACAATAGTCTTATACGTACGTCTAACTTTTACTGAAGGGGAGCAACTTATGTCCACTAAACCTGTGACGTGTAAAAATGTCAGTTCTAACAATACGTCCACTGAGAACAAATATAATTTGTAAACAGAATTTCTCTTCGTTAATTACAGTAGCGTTCATGTGAATCTGGCGTTGTTAAACACACTGTCGAACACCTCACGCCATTAGCTCGCGACCGAGGTGGACAAATATCGAGTGTTTGCTGTCACAGCGCAAACATCGACAACAGAGTTTGCGTTACGCATCACTAGCGCGTGTTGTCGCGGCGCCCGGGGCGAGTGACGCTCGGAAAGGGTTGCCCACTCAAGCACCACGATAGTTTACCGTGTTTATCTTGTTACGTTGACAAATATTGTCGAGGTCATTTGCATCCCGCCTTCAGCGTTTCTGCGGTAGCTGTTTAATTATTTCTTCCACTTAAAGGTACTTGTAAGTCCAAGGATAAGTTTGGACGGATAACAAAAAGATTTCGATTTCGAACGAGAAGAAAGACGCACATGTACAAACCATGTCAATTTGCACATCACAGAATAAATGAGTATATTTTTGTTAAACTAATTTCTATCAGTTTTCGGTCTATTTTGGTCCATTTGACGACTGCAGTCCGCGAGCAGTTAAATAAACCTTCAAATAGAAAAGTGCATTGCGACTCCCAAACACCAATTTGATCAGTAGTACCTTTTCCATTAAAAAATAACGCACACCTGCACTTCAGAAATGGATAACGTGACTTTTGCTATCACAACTGTAAAACTAGTATCCAAACTCATCAAAATTAGCCTTTAGCCATTTAAGTAACTTAAAGAAAGAGAACTTTTACATTTGTAGAACTACTGTTTATAGTTCTACTTTAATCAATCAATTCTTATGCAGGATTATTCGTGCCCTTATCTAAATGTTTTCAAACGTAAAGCTATTTGCATATTCCTTCTGCTGATAAATCTTTTACAGATTATACTTAGTAGTTAGTAGAGTATGTACTTGAACTAAACTGGAAATTTAAAAAAAACATCGCAATACTCGTAATATTTAAAAAAAAAACATTTATTTGACGAATCCGTGGCGTGTTGGTTGGTGACCCTGACTGGCGAACTGTGGGTCCCGGGTTCAATACCCGATCGGGTACTAAATATTGTACTCGGGTTTTGGGTGTGCAAAATTGTGTTGTTTTCGGTATGTGACTGACCCGCAACCCAGGGAATCCTAGTGCGGGGGTGTGAGTGTGTAAGCGTTTGTAGCTTTTATTTGTTTGTTAACACCGTGTTATTTCATCATTACGTCTTACAGTTGGTACCTACCTAATAGTAACATCGAGAGTTCACCCTAAATACCTCCGCTCCTAGAACAATAGAGTCATATCATGGTTTAAGACATTAAGATAATCTATGGCCGCGCCTTCCAAGTGCCAGCTACCCTTTTACCATTGCAATTATGTCGTTATTACTATTTGTTTCCACACACATTTCCAATCTTTCCATTAGCTCCAAGGTTATCTTTTATGCATGAGCGCCTATTTATTGTTTCCAAAATCGTGTACAATGTTTTATGCATTGGGCCGGATAAAAACTGTATAAAGTATTATGTCACTTGCCTAATAGATTTAATATTCAAATTGGAATCGTGTTTGCCTTTAATGTGTTTAATCAATCATAAAGCCACGATTAATTACTTAGATACGCGCCTCTGTCCGTCTGAATGTTGCTCGAGTATTTGAGTTGGAGTTATAAATAACGAACTCCATTGTCCACTTCTAAGTAATCAAAAGTTCAAGGCCCCAAAATAAGATGTTTATTAATTAGCTATGTTGGAATAACCGACCGCTTAATTCGTACGGAATTACCATTGTGGAGATAACAAAGACGTGACATGAATTCTTTCGTTATATTATTTAAATAATATAGTCACGGATGTTTCATTTAGCTCGAATATCGCAATTTATAAGCTTATATGTGTAAATTTCGTTATCTGAATTTTAGCGAAATGACGAAACAGTTATTACTACTGAATATCAATTAATGTTGTGAACATAATGCTACTAATTTATGGAAAATCTGGAAAATCCCTTATGGGCGAGGATAAAGATCCTTTACAACATCGAGAGTTAATCAGAATGATTAATAAAATTCGAGACGGAATTCGAGACACACGATGGTGATAATAATAATTAACACGAACACATTGACAGTAAACATAATTTATTGCGCCAGAGAAGACATTCTCATTAAACTAAACTATAAAACCAAAAAATAAAATGATAAACTCACCTACCTACATGTCAAGCCAAGCGACCATACCGATTTCTAATTAAAACCGCCATAGATGAGAATACTCAAATATAATAAGTGATATACAACCATAGTCTAGTAGAAATTAATTAAATATCGTTCCGATTGAAATCAGTATGACCGCGTCGATTATAAGCGCCCGGTCACACACGCTGCTGCTATCGCGTTCTTTGCGTACGGATCCCAGAGACAAATCTTCTCGCAATCGTGAATAGGCAAAATGTTCTTTGTTACGTTCTTTTTTCTATCAGGTAAAAGCGTCATGGTTCAAAAATCTACGCGAACCTATTGACGTATTGATTTTGAATTAAATCAATTGCTTACGCTATTAGTTGCTTACTTTGAAGAAGTTCTCTAGTTCTCTTTTTGTTCGACGTTTAGTTAAGATTATTATATGTAGTTCCTTCAATAAATTGTTTGTACTCGCTTGGAACTTTGCTTGATTGCAACTTGCAGCCCTAGGACCCTCTGACACTTTTTCTTCATTAATTAAAAAGTTAAGTTCGTCTTCCTGGTCAATAGATCAGTCATTCATTATTCAACAGATAAAAATCGCACTAAAAGATCACGTGCTATGAGCGCGCCTTTAGCTAGAATGTGCCGAGTAACGGTCTGAGATGGGCTTCCTACCGGTTTTACACGATGTAGTCTCATTACTAACTTACCGACTATCTCATTTGTCCAGACTAGTCGGTCTATTCTATAAACTCTCCACTCTATGGTCATTCTATGCTGTGTAACGTACAATGTTTACGGATCTTTACAATTTGAAATCTGTTCGTAGTACGTTGTTGTGTAAGTAAACTAAGCAATTGTTGACATTGAGTGTAAGGTTACAATGCGTGAAAAATCGATGGAATATTAATTTAATTATAAAAATATCAACTGCTTACAAAACAATAACCAAAAAATGACCTAATTCATTCGTTGTGGCATGTCAAGCCTGCATGTAATCATTTTTACACTTATGCGTCCAAATTACAATGTACCTACTTTTTTTTAAATAAAATAACTGTATAGGTTACATACGTTTAAAAAAATCATAATTAAGGTAGATGTTCTGCATAGAATGGGTATTAAAAACCTAAACATTTTCCTGTTAAAATTTACAACAAGAACCTATAAGTTAGTTCGTGACAAACCACTTGGATATTATTGATTTAATAATTGCAAAGATTGTCGCTAAAAATCGGAAAGATAAAAAATGGTTGCACAAGAACAAATATTTATTACCACAGACACGCTATCTTCATCTAAATGACATTCAAAATCCGCGCACATCAAAATAGGGTTCGATTTTTGAATTCTCCGATGACCTACTAGTACAAAGTCGGATCTGCGCTGTGATAGATTGCGCGAGTCATTTTCAAACAAGGTAGAAATTATTTGAATTTGTTTTTAAATAAATAAAATATGCAGTAGGTATCTATGTTTTTACATTATTTAAGTACATGTGGTAAGAAATAAACTGTGTATGTTTGGTCTAAGTGAAATTATTTGTGCAATTTCTTGACACGTAGTCGTTATATAATTGAGAAATAATATTGGTCGCGGCAATGACAGATGTCACGCTTGTAGCACACGACCACGTAGAAGCGAACTAAAGCGAGCGCTACAGATGACATCCTTTTAAATTGTCGGCGTGTTGTGATCAATATCATATCTATACTTTTTTTACATCTATGCACAAGAATTACACAGTGCGAACAAATATACGGTCGATGGCTTCACGGATGTTTCTTCATAAAAATTAAGTACATTTGCAATTTCAAAACCTGCGTAGGCTCTGAGACTTACTGGTCAACGGACCAGAGCACTTGATTTCATATGTTCTGCAATATACTGGTAGATCGGCAATATGAGGTTATTGTTCTACTACTTACTTTAAAAATAAGGCTACTACGGCAAGAAACTAAAATTTAATAATAGGAAGTTACCAAGTAGACGAGTTGTAGACTATTCTTTTTTTAAATTAATATTTACTCACAAAAAACACCTTTTAAAACAAATGCCCGCCAAACTACAATGCAGTTTTTAGGTGGTGAGAGTTCCCTTTTACTTTAACAAAATGGTCGTTGTTTACTAACTTACTATTCTTTTCTATTCAGTTAATACAATGATCAGCAAATGCCACTGCGGCATTCAGGCTAATTGTTCGAAACTCAGTAAATTGAAATAATATACAAAAATTGGATAGTTTCATTTATTTTAACTTCATTTATCGGAGTTGTATCGTACATCGTAGTCTTCTCTAAGATGCCTCTGTTATTTGATCAGGATAATAAACGGGCATGCAGCCCCAGCATACACAAACTTTGGATAGAATTGTTAGTTAGTAAGTCCTGTTAGTATTAGGTGTTAGTAAGAATATTAGTTGGTTAGTGTTCGTTAGTCATAGGACTGTTAGTGTGAGTTTG
>DWLO01004209.1:0-10192 GCA_018245335.1 Dalla quadristriga | reverse complement strand
TATATATAATAAAATACTGATCTTCTCAGCCTAAACGTAAATTAGGACTGCTCCAAGCAAGTCGTAAGCATTTTCCATCACACATATGTGTAGTTACAACACAACAAACCAAGCTATTCATGTAACTCTTCTGCCTTCCATGTTTGTAACTAATTTTGTCTTAGTATGTACTCTTACAAAGTTGTTATTGACTTCATCGTCACTTAAACGTCCCGACTTAACGGCATGGCTGTTCGTGAATCGACAATAATTTGTAAAATATATAACAATAGCCTGACGGCCTTTTTTAGTGGATAGACTGCAAGGCAAAAGAAACCCTCCCTTCCAATTATGCTCCCAAAGTATCCCCACATATAAATCACAGTGTCAGTAGGTATTGAACGCTACATCGTATCAAACGTCACGGACCGACGATACTACCAACAATTATACCACTGATGGTATAGTGGGTCCATAATAAAACTGTGTATCAGACTAGTCGTAGCACTATCATAAATGCTAAGATTAAAATAACTCACGAGAGCCTAATTTAATATCCGGTGCCCACAAAACAACATTAATTTCTCATGTACGATATTAAAATGTACATCAAACCTAGAGGCAGTGTAATTCCTCTTTGGTCAGATTTTCGGAACAGGCCATTTTAATATTCTACAATAATAGTCCATCCATGAGATTAATTTTAACACAACACTTTCTTATTTGCAGTGTTAATAGTGTGGAACTTTTGGCATTGGGTTGTGAGGCAATGAACAAGCACATGGGAAGTCTAGCTGATGTGGTGGATTGCCATAGATTAGAGAACGTAATGGGGATAGCGAGGAGCAGGAGTTCAAAAAATATATATTATTATGAAACAAAATAACAACCTATCAAGCTGTTAGTAGGTACTTTTGACGCCGACGCTTCTCTACAACTTCGAGGAACATGGTCATTAGTGTAAATAAATACGCGTTAGTAAACAACATTCGATGTTTCGAATTGTCTTTATTAACATTATCTAGAGTTTCTTATAATATTTTATAACAATGCATAAAATCATTGGACATCAGAATTATTGATTGTTGAATTTATGATATTTTGTAATTTTGCACTTTTCAATTATGCTTCTTCGTTGTCAGATAACGTAATGTTTATATTGCAACCAATGTCTTTTTTGCTATGAATATAATTTAGTTCATTGACTGGAGCGTCAGTCTCTACAAATTCATTTTGAGCTGGAAAAAAATTATGTAATTTATAAATATATCCGTAAAGAGTTTGTCAAGAGTAAGCGATAGAACAGGACATAACTTATGGACGAATTTAGTTCGACTAAGTTACCATAATTATAAAGTTTTTATCGAGTGCACATTAACCCAAGAATAATATACACAAATACTAGAACACAGAAGGTATTCCATTCCAGAATTTAGATGTACACGCCAGATAAATCGGAACCAGAGGATCGGAACGAGTCGAGTCGTATGTTCACTGAACACCAACTACCGAATTGCGTAACAATTGCCGAATTGCGTACGCAATTAACCTGCAGGTTGCTTGTGCTTGCTTGTTTTCCCCTTTCATGTTATGCTTATCAAAATACTAAACCTGCTATATTATAAATGCGAAAATCAGTTTCTTTGATACGCTTTCACGGCTAAACCATACAACCGATCTTCATAGAATTTGGTAAATAGAATAGCAGTTTGAGACTGAAAAGATGGTCGTAGGATAACCCCGACTAAATATACAGATTCGGAGGAAATGAAAACATCATACATTTAACGCGGACGAAGTCGCGGGCAACAGCTAACAATATTATTACATTAATAATATTAACTTTCTCATTGAAAGTTTGTAAGGATGGATGATTGTTACTCCTTCGCGCAAAACCTACTGGACGGATAAAATTTAGCTGTGTTATAGTTTATACACCAAAATAACATATCATTTACAAAGATATAAGTTGACAAAAATCCTGCCATCTGGGAGGTGTCTTGGCGTACGCTGCATAAACCGTAAATATGGAAAAAAAAAATAACGCGGTGCCGCGGGAAAAAACTATATTGTAATTATTAATATAAGCTCACCTTCATTTACGTGTACGTTTAAAATGCGGTGGTATAACTCATTAAATTTCTTTTGGCGTTTCATATTAGATGGCGTTCGTACAACCAATGTCGGCAAGATTATGAAATGTTCAAGGTTCGGCTCTTCTTTAGAGACGTTTTTGCGGTGAGAGGCGTCTTTTTTGACGACTAGTCGTGGTTTCTTTGCTCCTGCCCTACATCCTGAATTACTACTATTGCTTGTTAAATCTTGCATGATGTTACATCTTGTAGAACAAGAAGCACTATTTTTCTTTTGATTATTAGCTGCTGACGTGTGATAACATTTCGTTGGTTCTTTATTGGACGACGAATATGCAGCGTAACTTGGACCAGGTGAACAATATTCAGGATAAGGTCGTGTATTAGGGTGAATATCTGGTAAAATTAATGGATCATAACTTCTATGACTCTTTCTTGGACTATGTTCCCCACGCCGTCCATCGGCCATTATAGCACTGGTCGGTTTATGCTCATTAATAATGACATCCTTGCTACTGTGTTGCCTATTTTTATGACTGGCTACAATGATGTCACCTGTTTTACCGACAGGTCTACAATTTTCGTGGCGATTGTTCAGCTTTACTATTCTGTAATGGCGTCGTTTCCTGCGTTCGACGTGTGCCACTCTTTCTCTTAAGAGGTTATCAATCAATCGTTGCAGTTCGCCCCTAGTGCTGTATCTTTCAGGATGAGCGACTCGACGACCAAGCCGAGTATTTGGCCAATGTGTACGACAAACGTCTTCCCAAATTATATCGCTGAGTACAGCTTCTCGAGACGGTGTTAATTTTATGCCATCATCTCGCGGTGCAAATTCACCTTGTGCTAAATAATGTACTGTATCCATCAACCTGTAGTCGCGAACTGGATTAAGCTTGTGCCTTATTTTGTGCACTCTTTCAGCAGCTACTTTCGGTATGTCATCTCGTTTACATGGAACAGAAGCAGACTGTCGTTTACCACGGGCTGTAATACCATCGTACGTTGTAAAATCTCGTCCATATTGTTCGGAATTGTGTTCTTTTTCTAATGTTGTAGCCTTGCTTGGTGATTGCGATGACCCTCGGTGAGAATATCTTTGAAATGCTGATGTTTCAGGTATATGACTGTACTGTTCTATGTAACTACAACTAGGACGTCCGATTCCTGGTGAAGTCCTCATAACGTTGTCTTTCATTTCCTCATCTGACGAAGACAAGGGAATATTAGGATCAAATGTACGATAAACCATTTCTTGTTTTAGGATTTTGCGCTCTAAGTGATCTATTCTTCTGTGTAACTTGTTTATAGCACCAGAATATGTTGGCAATGTGTCTTTGGAAGGCGTATTTGTGACAACTAAGGTTGCAATATCTACTTTTTTTGGGGTTATCTTTACTTTCTCTGTATTTAAGTCAAATTTTGAAATGTTCATATTCAAGTACGGTTGTTCGTATTCATAGTATTTTTTCACGCCTCCTCGTTTCTTTATATGTTCACGATAGTCGGTAGACGCTGTATGACCACTTGAACATTTTGGGGAACTTATGGAGCTTTTTAGAAGAGACCTGGTCGATGAAAAGTTTTCGGCGTCAAGATCACACGCTGGGTGAGTTATCTGATGCCGTGAACTGGGTGTTATTGGATTTTCTATGTTAGGGTTATGTTTACTGAAATCTAATCGTAAAATATAGAGTAACAATACTTATTACTAAATAGATTCAACAGAAATGAAGTCAAGCTAACTTACAAGTAGTGAAAGATGAGTGATCACCAATGGCGAGCCGTGTCCCAGATATTTCTGAACTCTGCAAATGGTTTAAGATAGATATGTCTAGAGGAAAATAGATTTCTTGTAATAACAATGTATCAATAACAAAACATACAATTTACCTTTTTAGAATGAAAATGGCTTTTTTCAGCAATGTATAAGGTTATTATAGACGGCGCTTTTTGTTTTATTGAAACGAGTACTTTTTGTGCTGCCTTACGATAGCTGGGTCCCTTTTGAAGTATTTCTAGAATAAAACATAATCATAGAAGAATGCGTTATGATATGGATTATAAAGTTAATATCACCATCTAAATTACAATTAGTTACCTAACAATATTTGCTTTTTAGGGAAACAAGTAGCTGCTGTTGTATTAGAATCGTAGTCAAACTCACGAATAAATTTTTCTTCTTGTATAGATAATAATTTTTTGTAAGATGAAAACTGTTTATTTTCCATCACTTTTCTTTCTTCCCAGCATAGTTATGAATGACTCGCCAAGAATGTGGAAAGAAAAGTGCCTACGAAATAAATTTAGATTGTACAAAAAAAATCCTAAAAGTCACGTCATTTTGGTAGATATCCCACTTGACAGAACAGCATACCTACCATGTTTATTCTTCTTTCCTATGATTATAGTTCTCTTCATATTTTCACCAAACCGTTGCCGTGCTAAATAAAACTTTGTATCCTAGTGAGAAATTGATATTTAAAATTTATTTATTTATTAGTGAGTGGTAATGGTAAATGAAAATTTTAATTTAGACTAAACATTGCGAATGTATTTAATTATTATGATAATATTAAGTTAGTGGAAATTAACTAATAAAGCCATCAAAAACATAATTGTATAGGTATAGCAATACTTTTACAATAATGTCGCTTTTTAAATATAGAAAATACGGAAAACAAGAAAATTCTGTCAGTAATAAAGTTTGACATTTCATCCATTTTACTTTTGTAAAAGTTGTTGATCAATTTTTCGTTGACAGTAGATAATAGTACATAGAACGTATGGATTTTTGAATTTGGATGAGAATGTCGGAGCAAGAAAAGCAAGGAAGTGGTGGTGGCAAAGATGGTTCGGCGATAGTGATGGTCGAACAAACTGCAAGTCATGTCAAACCCTACCGACCTACGGATCTCCAACAAGACTCTGATGTTCGGCACAAGCGGCCAAAAGCACCTGCTGTACCATGTAACTATGTAACAAACATTAAATACTCATGTCAATCTCCCACAATCTGCGTTAAAGTCCGTTATAACGGCTGTGTTCAAATGCGCCACAATAATCCAAAAAATAACATTTGGCTCAATTATGTTAGTTTTACTCCCATGTATGTTATTACGTTCGTTTCTTTTTTTCCGAAGAAGTTAGGCTATCCGACGTAAAATTTAATGTAGTGTATATTTTTAGTAAGAAATACATTTTCTCTATTCGTTAAAATTAAAGAAGCCGCGCAAACTTCGGGATGTAACCCCTAAACCTTCATTCCACACAGCCAAACTTGAATTGTTATATCTTGTTAGCAGTCGGGCTTTAGTTTTGGAACTTTTGCTTGAAGTATCTAATTAAATATATTGCACAACCTATTCATTAGAATATTGTTGCTATAGCTGTTACAGATGAGCTTAAAATTTTAGCTGAAGAGGCTTTAAGCAATCAAGATGTGCAATCTATGGAATTGAAAGAAAGCGACCGTGGTGAGACTGATATAATTTGGTACATAAATACTTTAAGTACACTGTACAGGATAAATATGACCGTTAACTTTTAGCGATGTCATCTGAACACAAGCGCACGGTTTCCAAAAAAAGTAGTAAAAGGCGAGACTCCTCGCCTGATCCTGATATTCCTCCACTCCGACCTGTAGGCGTGGACCCAATGGTGAGATTATACTATATTGAATATTGTTTATACAGATATTAATGTTTACAATGTAAGTGAGTTAAGAGCTATCGACTCATTTACTACCGATTTTTGTTGTTTAGACGGACTGTCAATATAGGTATTTACAATTTAAAATAATTAGTTTCGAGGCAGGGCTTTACAATTACATGTAAAGGGGACCAAATATTTTTTTCTCATCTATGCGTTAGACTGAGTAAAGTTTTTTACTGCATCACCTCGTCTCCCCTCTTCGTCGTTATATTGAAATTACCTTTTGTTAAAGAATATACACGTGTGAGTGTGTGTAAGTAAGCGTTTATTATTGTTATGTTCTTGTTTATTTGCTCTCTAATGTCGATGGATTTGTTTGACAGAAAGATAACCCTGCGGCCAAAACGGTACAAAAGCCTTCATCAACGCAGCCCATACCTCCTCAAATTCAAGAGGAAAAATCTGAGTCATCAGTTATTCTTGAACAAGCAAAACTCGAGGAGGATAGTATCATGGAGGAAATTACGGAGTTGCAGACGCCAGACGAAGCTAAAAAACATTCAGAATGGGTAAAAAAATAATTCTATTTCATTTATCCATTGAGTTCTTGCGCTTGATTGTATGATTGAGTGTAGGTTATGATGTCATTAAAGTAGCTAATAAAGAAATGCCTGAGGAGGTGTTGAGTTACTAAACCATTATATACAAAATGATCATTGTTAATAAAAACTGAACCGCTATATTCGCATCTGCTAAAATCGCAGCAGCCCGCACGTCCTTTATTCTCTTAAGTTTGTTTAAATTTATTTTTTTATATTATTTATTTCACTGGTACCTACTATTGATCTAATCACCGCGTATTGACAGGGATAAATACCTATTAAATATATTTCCGAGATCTTCCACTGTGCGTCCGTCTTAGACAATTTGAGGCGAATTTACCGGCAATCATCTTACATTGTTTAAACTGTTGCTAGATTGGGTGTTCGTAAATTATAAAGTATAATGTTGTTGTTGTAGTCGGACGAAGAGGAGGCGGGCGGGCTGCCACGCAGTGAGTCGCGCGCGTCCCGCGTGTCGCGCGCCGTGCGGCAACTGTTCTGCTGCGGAGTCCGCTACGAGGCCGCCTCCGAAGACAACATCTCCACGCGCAGTGGCTTCAATACCGGCATCTAGAACCTTCACCTCAGCATGCCACGTGTCGTGTTTAATGCTTTTGAACATCCTTATGTCGTTACGGCTGGCCATTCCTGGACGTTGTCCTTAGAGGTTAAGACGGAAACTCCTTTTATTACATTCCTATCGGACTTGTGTTTTAAACCGTAGGCTTGATAGTGATAATACTATAATAATTCTACTTGGCTTAGTGTAGTTGCTCGCAATTTTACGAAAGCGGATTTATATTGAGTATCTTAATTTTGATAAGCAAGTATTATTTACTCGAACCATTTAGGACAAGTGCGGCAAGCTTAGACAAGTGTGACGATGGTCAGGGATCGCCAGCTAGTCATAGTTAATTTAGTGATCATTGCCCGTGTATGCATGCGTGTATATAAAATAAATGGCTTGACGTATTTCATGTAAAATAATTTTAGAGGTGTTTGTGGTGGAAAGAAAAGTTGTTACTAAACTTTGTGCAAAAATTCCGAAGTATGTGATATAGTTAGTTATTTAAATACATTTCTTTAGTTATAATTGATTTGTTTCATTGGTATGTAAGAGAATTTATGGTAATTTGAATAAGAACCTACTTTTATTTTTGTGGCGTATCAAAATATGCTAGTGCCAGGACTGCCAGGATATTGTAATACATAAAAGCTTACTGCCCCAAAAAGTTATCGCATCTCCTGTCAAGGCTACATTTATCCCTACTAGCTTTAAGTTCTACTGGTAGGGAGGGATATATGGAAAAATATCGTATTAACAGCTACGGCTACTAGTCCGGCGTAGTGTAATTACATAAATAAAACCCTTACACCCTTACACCTTGGACTAACTAAATGATGCGCATTATTTTGTGCTACTGATGCTACTCTGTTATAATAGTTTCGAGCACTGTCATGGTCTCCCAAAAAAGAAGGAAATAATAACAGTGAAACATGTGATGCTCAACAGTTGGCCACCTTCGATGCTCATTATTTTGTTAACTGAGACAGACGACATATGTACATTGTGGACCTTCATTTTAAGATAAGATTGGTCGTGATTGGAGATGGTGGCCGTGCTGGAGAGATGTGAGAGAGATTGTGTGAACAATGAAAGTGATATTATTTACTTGTGGATATGTGCATATCTCCAATCTCCATAAATCTGTTCTCTTGGTAATGATTATCTATGTTTTGTCCTGCCTGTGACATAGACCAAATCAAAACTGTCTATTCCATCTATTTATACTAAGCTAGTTCTACAGGTAGGGATAAACGCGAACTAGCATCAGGAAACGTCCATCATTTAGTCTGTCTAGATTGGTAAAATCCATCTTTGTGCTTGGAGATGAATGTGAATGTAGATGGTTTTTAATACTATAACAACAAACAACATTAGAATTGAACGATTTGTTTTAGAGTTGTTAGCTTAATTAATCTTTGTTAATATTTGAATTATTACAGATTCGTACGCAACCGAAAAATAAATATTGCGTTTCTTGGAACAATGAAGAAAACAAGAATGCAGTGATCCAGGTAAGTAAATAATTGTTCTAAATTAAGAATTTATTTATTTGCATGCATCAGTACCATAAAAATTTATGAATTGCAGGATCTAGGAACACGAAGTCAAGATTGGTTTTTAGAAAGAAAAGCCTCGGTTGGCCCTTGTTTCAGACCTAGGATGCCTTTTGAGGGACCGTCTGGTATCATGATTTGCGTGCCAAAGGTCGCCTACAATTTCAAACTATTTTCAATTAAAATTCTTGTGTCATGGGGGCGTGTATTATAATTTTTTGTGTTTCAGAAGTCTACAAAATGCGTAAACAACCCATCTGGTATCAACATAAACGTGTCAAGGGTGAGGATGGTATTATTAAAAACGGAAATATAAATCTATTTCTAAGCATAAATAACTCTCCTTTTCTACAAATCTTCACATTGCTTTAAGAGACAATTAAGCTTATTTGTTGCTTTATATATAGAAGAGCTTTAATAATAAGGCTCCTAAATGTTTATACTTTTATAAGTACTATTTATGTGCAGTGTTAGAAGTTCTGTGTAGTGACTACGTGAATTTTTTGAGCGTTATTCTCACTCACATACTCTTACTATATTTCAGAAATCCAAAAAATCAGAGATCTTTAAAGATCTTACGTATCAGGAAAGGAGATACAAATTATCCTCACCAGATAAAAAGGTACCGAATTTTGAAAGCCGTTACGTTAACTATTATACATACATATTTTATAATCATATGATAAAAACAACTGATAAAAACAGAAAAGATTCCCTCTAAAAGATTTATTAATTCAAAGTAAAAAGTCGTTTATTAGTAGGTAAGTAGATAGGTTTTTTCCATATAAAAGGCCAAACTACCGGTTCTTACGACATTCCAGTGACACAAGTAACACTTAAAAATATTTTTTGTGATGTTTCAGATGGATTGCGACATCGCCTATGCCAAGATGTACAACAGCTTAAAGGAGAAAGTTAACACTATGCGCAGTAAAATTAAGTGTGTGTTTAATATGTAGTGTTATACATTTTTGTACGTTTTGGATTTTTTGAAATTGGTAGTATATTGTTCGTTTTTAATTATTTGAAATATATACATTTTAACCTTTCGACTAATATGGTGTTACGATTTTGTCATAAATCAATCAATGGTTATGTTTACTTGTAATTAACAAGGTACGTCAACTTCCTGGGTCATAATCATTAGATTATTATTATTATTATTACAACTACAATAATATTGGTTCATTCCCAGTTTTGCATAATAGTTTTGGCCGCTATACTGAAATGGGTTTTAAACGTGCTACTTAATTTAAATAATTTCCCAAAAGTACATTTATTCTCCCATTTTCACCACGTTTATGCTCCCACTCGTGGTCAATGTCTGCAGGACTGTAACACAGTTAACATTGTGGTAAAAGTTAGAGATTTCATTTATATTGTAGTACTACACGATTTTGTCACTAGTTATTCGCTTCAATTTCTACTATGCAAGTAGTTACCGAACACATACGACGCAATGCAACCAACCATTGTCATAGGAAAAATATTAACGTCCCTGTACAATCGGCGACGTAGCAGCGGTATATGGTTGTTGAGATTGTAACTTGCTGCACATTTGATACGCAAAGCTATTGCACGTTATCTATGAATGTATTATGTTTTTTTTCCTGTTATGGCGTTTCTCATGTGTATGTTATTACCTTATAATTAAATAAAAGAATTTGAATTTGAATTTGAATTTGAATTTGAATTTGAATTTGAATTTGAATTTGAATTTGAATTTGAATTTGAATTTGAATT
>DWLO01004208.1:0-10193 GCA_018245335.1 Dalla quadristriga | reverse complement strand
CAGCAAAACAACATGACTTTTGTTTGACATTGAAATTAAATGTCACGCCCACGATAAGCGCTGCGTGCGCTGAACATACGTGTGAACAACGGCGTCGTAATTTATATAAAATGAATTTACCTGAATTACAACGGAGCAGAATATACTTTGTTTTCTGCAGTTGAATTACTACAGGTCATTTGGAATTACTACACAACTCATTTATAATTGATATTTTATTTTTCAAATTGTATTATTCTGAAGCGCTTTAGCAGCTTATTTGACAACTGTTCATAAACATGAATGGGTTAACCTAAAACTCGCGGAATTAGTAGTTCTAACATAAGTTTTAGCTTGTAAAAGCTAGCTAACACTTCAAATATTATAAGTAAACAACATGGTACTCACCTCCTACGAATTTCTCGTTCATAAGGCTTCAAATAACTATCACGATCGAATAATTTCGCTATATCGGGGACGGGGACGTCCATCGGATCCATAGCTGAATAGTTACCACCCATGATATTTATATGTAGGTAGATATACACCAAAATCGATGTGCGCACGCGCCGAACGGTCCGCAACCGCGCGTAGTGAGTAATCTCTTAAAAATGATAAACCGGGTTTATTGAGATGCAAACATGGTATTATTAATATTAGATAAACTCAGATTAAAGGTCAATGGCGACGTAAGTAATAACTTACTTGTTTACAGACTACCTCTGGATATTTCATAAGCAAGTTAATCATTATGAGCCAATAAAGCCGGGTCAAATTATTTATGAATGTGGGTATAGTCGATTATTTCATTAATGTCGGTACATCCACACGTCGCGGCGCGGCAGCGTACTGGAATTAAATTTAATAAGTATAACAGGTAATTCCTTAGACCATAGGGTATCGATTTCGTCATTAATTTGATTTATTATATCTTTTCCACATATCTGGAGCATGATTTCTCATACGGCTATACCACCTGAAATGAAGCGGCGGCATGCCTTGTTGTCGTGGGCATCAAAGGATATTAAATAAAATAATAGACTAAATTATTTGATCTGGACTGGACTGCTTAGAGATAAGCCATTGATATCAGAATTGCTTCTACTGCCTAGTAGCTCAGTAGCTCAAGTCATAACTCAGCAAGGTTTATTTGAAATAAAAATATTGCATAAATCTGAGTAAACCAGTGGGCAGATAAAAAATTTAATGCTTAGAATAATGTGCATACTAGAGATATAATTTTCCAAAAAAACTGCATGCCATATAAACTACAGGTTATCAATATTTTGATCAGCATGTAGAGATTCTATTATAATGTTTTGCATTGAGACAAACCTTTACCTTTACCAACCTATAAAAATATACAAAATACATAAAGTTAACGGGCACTATATTATGCAGGGTGTTCAAACACACCTTCCTCACATTATTCATTAAGGAATAGGGTCTAGCGGACTACCGTCGTGGGGTCTTAGGGGTCATCGATTTTTGCATTTGCAATAATTCAGGAGAAAATCCAAGGAATGTGCGTGGGACTTCATTGGGAACAATTACTTGCAAGATTATATAAACATGGTAAGGAAATCTGAATACATGTGTTCTCCATAATAAGCTAAAACGAATTTTGGTTTTGACATAAATATGTAGATAAAGTGAATTTCTAAAACCAGTCATATAAACTATGTCTAGTTTTAAAAAATCACTTCTTGGTAGGTATTAGAAAGAGTAATAAGAGAAAGAAAAAGCATATAATACATTATTTATTAAAACTACTTAACTAGTTCTATACATTATTAATTATTTAAATCAAGTCTGAGCCAGTTCTTTTAGCTCTTGCCACAGCTTCCTCGGGTTGCTGCAATTCTTCCTCTGAAGGTTCAAGTGGGTGTCCATCTGCATCTAGCTTGCCTTGTTTGAAGTCTGTGACTATTTTCTTGCTGTATATGGCATCAAATAGTTGCTTTGCTGTGAATTCGCTTTGTACAACATCTCCAGATTTGTATGTGACATAAGGTTTTAGATCACAGTCTTGTAAATCAGGAACGATTATTTCTGGTATCATTTCTGGTACAGTCACAAATTTGCCGTTTAACATATACCCTACGTCTCGCACGCCTCGTTTGTCCACCTCCAATTCAGAGTTCAGGCCAGTTTGTTGCTGTTTGTGAATACGGGATCCTCTTTTATTAGCGATTACAAATTTTCTGAAATTCCTCTTACCCTCGCGGGTTGCCGACAGTGATATGGCTCGTCTTGAGACATAATTTATAAGCAACGATATCTTCGACATTATTTTTGTGCAATTATTTTCATTTGATTGATTTGTGATTATGTTCAGTTTTTACTTTTTAGGTTACAAAAACGTCAAAGTCATACTGACAGATAGGTTCACAGAATATATACCACCTTTTTTTTTTTTTTTGTTACGGGGGGTTATCTTCAAAAGATACCCGACCTCTAGGGGGAGAGGCCGGGTTATGTGAGATTTTTACCCACTAAAACCCCCTAGACAGCCATCCAGCGCATGTAGGAAGGCTCCGGGATCTCAAAAGAACGCACCGGAGAATATATACCTAATAACAATAAATCATGGAATTAATATTATGTATTTTTTAGACATATTTCTTACAAGGAATGAATGTTGATATGCGAAAAACGTGAGTTCTAGTTTCTCTTGTACTTACACCTACATCCTTAATATATTATGGTCTAAGCCTACACCTAAGAATACATAAAAAAATTATATTTAAAATAATAATAGGAATAGAATAAAAAGATAATGCAAAGAAGCGCCCATAGTCCCGCGACTTGTACAAGTCTGAAGTCCATAGAATAAAATTATAATATTGAGAAATTACGATTACAAACACCGCCGACAAAAACTTAAGTACGTCACAGCCTATCTCCGACAGCTAATCTGACACACGGCACGTCACCTACATATTTATTGCTCAATTCATATCCAATTCTTGTATATGTTATTATACTCTTTGGCTCAATCTATCGAGGATTGTGGATATTGCTGCTTGACAGTCTTGACACTAGGACACTACATTAATTCCAAATAGAAATGGAAAACTGAACAATTGTTTATAGCTGGCACAAAGATGGAAATATGACAGTTCCGATTTGCCCAACCCATATTGAAATTTTAACCTTTCTCAAAGTATTTGTGGCCACAATAATTATATAGGCAGTGGGAACCTAGAACTTAATATTAAAATATCTGAATTAAGTTAACTTTCATGGCATCTTGAATACTAATTTTGATGAAATAATAACAGAAAATAATAAAACAAATTAAATATTTAAATCTGTATAATTTACATTACACCATATAGGCATTTTCACTATGATATTAAATAATTATAAATCACACGAGGAACAATTTATAAGTTACATAATATATTGATTCCACAATAAGTGTACTATTGTAATAAGGTCTTAATAATTTATTTGTACAGAAACACTAAATCAATGTATTGCTTACAAAATGTTGGATTTCTTGAAGATTCAGCACCTGTACAATGAGTCGAGATAAATATTTAATTAAATCTAGATAAAATTAGAGTGGTATTTTGTGCATCTTTAATGCTAAATTCTATTTTAAATTCACGTTGGCACTAATATTTCAGTAGCACCTTTACCGTTTTTACCTCTTCATACAAAACCTTATGTTTCGATATACTGAGCCCCATCTCTTATAGCGTACGATATTTTACGGCAAATTATTTAGATACTTTTACTTAACTGTAAAGATCTGAAAATTTATAGAATTATTTTATTACCATTATGAAAATTTCTTTACAAATTGTAATATCCTAGTATATATACATATATATACCTTTTGTTTCAGTTCACTTCTCCAAACGGTCATAAATTGCCTAGTGTCAAATGATTAAACCTTTGAGATAAAACTGTGGTAATACAACATAATCATGTCTAAATATGTTTAAAATCAAACAACATGCCATCATCTACGCTAATCACTCAATTCAATTGGATATCCCATGACTGTTCAAATTTTGAATGGTCCCTTTTGAATGGAATCGAATTGATTGTAACATTATGAGATTTATAAGGCGAAGCAACGTTTAGAATTGGGAATGTTTGGTTGAAACAGTAGTATACTTTGAACCAATCACAGGACACCAGTTTTAAAAATATCAATACAAGAGTCCATCCATACCCATGAAAGACATAACAATACAAAATTTTTATTGTCCAAGGGAATGTTGAATAAATGATCATTTTTGAACACACAGTTATCACAATAATCATACGTTTGCTTGCGTATTTCAAATAAACAACGAAAGCAGTAATCTATGTTACACTTTTGATATTATTCTTGTCAAGCAAACTATTAAAAAGATATGAGTATGTACTCGTATATAATAAATTATTATAAAAGCCAACAAAATCTTAGACAACCAATATAATTCACTAGCCAACCATGGTCTCCCTCAACCTTAATGGTGTCAATAACAACCAGATACTGGTAGGTCAACCATACCCTATACATCTAAGAAAAGACAGTAAAACTAGGTATAATGCCCAGCGGACAGAACTATGACTAGCCTATGAAGTCATGGTTATTTGTAGGGACCGATAAAGTCGTTTTCTGTTCGTGTTAGTGTTCTAAATAGTTTTAAAGGTTAAGACATCGAAGACATCACTCAGAACTCCAACGGCACTGGCCAGTCATGGCGCTCTTTCTTCTCCTAAAATGTTTTCAATAGTTTGCTTCACGTAAAACCAGGTTATACATATCTTAGTAATAAAATTAAGTAACAAACCTAGACCTAGCCCTTAGAAACATTAGTGTATCCATTCGTACATACGAATACAAAATACTCAGTAAAAAAAACGTAGACCTACGCGTATCGTAGTCCCAATGATATAGAACAGTTGTGGTCACGCGACCGCCTTTTGATCGTCATCGAGAGGGTTGTCGTCACGGTCACGCGTCGGCCGGCCGATTTTCACGTGCCGCTGTACTCTCGTCATGGTCGCGCGCAGTCTCGTCGTGGTCACGTGTCCGCCGGTCTCTCGTCGTGGTGGTTGTTGTCGAGCTCCTCGAGCGTGTCGCTGGAGGAGTGCGTGACGTCACTTAACTCGTCCATTTGCTTCTGCTTCTTGCGTACGTTCCAGTGCAGGCACTCGGCTAGAGAGTCAAACCAATCTGAGATCTGATCTTGCGCACAGATCGACGGCACAGGGTACACGGAAGTCGTCACGTAGAGGCTGTGAATGTAATTTTTTTCGTTTTATAACTGGTCTTTGATATATGCAAATTTAGTCCAAATTAACTGATTTAAATATTATATTTTATATTACTGTTAAGACTTGCAGTCTCTAAAAATGGGAAGGCTGTGAGTAAAGCCCAGTTACATTAATATTTTATAACGAAGCTTGATGGTTATCAAAAGTTTTTTGAAAACATTTGAACATGTTATCAGTAGTGGAGCGAGTTATTAGTTGTTGGCAAATTAGAGATGGACCTTATTTTGCTGTGGATACCTTTGAATTTGGAAGTTTGCAAATCTAAGGTTGCCACAACTTATTCATTTAAACCAGGTCTACCAATGTGATGCAAGAGAGAGATTATTCCGAAATTAACACACACTGGCAATGTTACCAATTTGTCATAAAAAATACTTAATTACTTAAATTACGTGTAAAACTGACCATTACGAGTATCTGCGCACACAAGTCATGCAAAGCAAAAGCACCAAAACCAGTGTTCAAAAGTACAGTTAAAAATTGAACCGAGAATCCTAGGTTAGTGATTTCCTAAACCCACTATGAAATGTGTTCAAATGAAGTTTTTGGTAACCTAATTCAAACGCAGTCCTTTACCAACTTTGAGCTTCTACAGCCAAATTTTGTGACCTCAGAAAGTCCATAGATAAGATTCTGACACCGACTTTTCATATTGGCCGTCACTAACATCCTCTTCCCATGAACCGTTTCCATCACCTGTCTATTATGTACAGACAGTTTTATTTACAAAAGTACGGTCTTTTTTTTTGACACTACCGTTTATGTCTGACATTTAACTGGTGACCTGTTGAACACTTATACCTACGCGATTGAATAAAATTCGAAGACATACTTACAAATTAAATATCAATGAAACTTCAAAGTTATAAGTTCAAAGCAAAGCTATAAGGAGGTTTTGATAAAATACCCAACATTATGCAAAACAAAGACAATCTATCTATTACTATATCTATTAACACTTATACTATATCTATTAACACTTGCCGTGCAATGCGTCATATTTTATTTACACAAATACAACATGTAAAAACTTCCAAAAACGCTGGTCACTTCGAACAATAGAACTAACGCAGCTTCAAGATAAAGATTACGTCACAAGGTTACAAGGCAAAATACTAAACATCTTTTAATGATTTTTTTCTTACAACTCTTGCACAAAATATAAATAACTAAAAATGTCACAACAAATTAAGAAGTTCTACATAAACACTACAGCGATAGAAGATAGGGCGTCGCTACAGTTCGCAAAAATCCGTGATCGATTAAAAGCGACTCCACTACGCCTTATGTGTGATAGACGATTTCAATATGTGTGACCAGCGTTTCCAAAAGTGTATTTATTTACACAGAGTTAAGGTACAATTCACTGTTGACAGACGTCATGCTACTGCTACATCAAGCGCTGGCTGCGTGCATTAGCTCGGGCATCATATCCCGATATCCGGTATAAACCGGTTAAAGTACTGTGCAACTGTCAAAGTCGTTAAGACGCCTTTCACATTTCTCTCGCTTGCACATTCTAACATTTTCAATAATTATTGTAAAAGTCTAGGTAGAGGTAGGTAAGAAGAGGTTTTTACCTTTATATCTCTATCAAAAACTAGGTAGATGAAAATTGAAATATGTCTTAAATGTCCACAATGTTATTATCGACAATGATATCGAAGCGCATTTTTCAAAAGTCTACCTACACATACAATCATTAGAAATGTTAGAATGTGCGAGCGAAATGTGATAGTCTTCTTAAGTTAGCAAGGTTGTAATCCCCGCCCGCTTCCTTCCAGTAAGTACAACGAATAAAAAAATACAGCATAAAAGTTTTTAATAATACTATTTAACTTTGGGGACAAAAGTCTATCAAATGCTGTCAATTTTGACGTTGACAGGTGCACAGTAAGAACCGGTGTTTACGTTCGAGCATGTACCTATCTCCGTGCTGCAACGCTTGCCGGTTGCGGCCGTCGAAAGACACCCACATCGCGTTGCGCGCGTCCGGCGACAGCGCTATCTATAATCATCATCATCACCTCTACTCATTATTATCACACCATTATTGTCCGACGGGTATCTATGACAAGTCATGACCGTCGTGGGGAGCTGGTAGAATATCATGGCTTTGTTTGATTATTGGCTTGCTTTGTATAACAAAAGAACAAGTCAGTTACATTTCATTACTCAGACCAAAGAGCTCATGAGTTCACGGCAGTAATTCCAGTGTCGGTGGTACCTCCCCTGTATAATTGATAGTTTGACCACCTTCCTAGGAACAAAGCAACACATTTGTGACCGAGGTCAAATAGGACCACTAACTGGTGTAACAATCCTCCTCCAAGAGTCCTTAGGCTGCAGTGGCCACTGATATTTGAAGGATAAAAAACGACAGACAGGCGAGTGGATAAAAATGCCTCACTGCTCCGTCCTTTCCTTTGTGAGGAATGATGTTTAGGTGCTGACATACTAACAAGCATCCATCACAGTTATTTAAGGGAACAACGCATAGGTCTATAGTTGTGTTCAAGAGTGAACAGACTCATATTTAGATACATTACAGAGGCAACTAGTTTCAGGAGGACAAAAACAAACCGTGTCACTCTTCGCGGCGGCACGTTATGCGCGAAATTCTTCACTATTCTGTGCAAACACCTCACCGCGAACCTACCCCGCGCCAACTGGCCCACCTAGTCACTAATGGACTGATCGAACGAGGATCTTCCAACGCAACCGCACTGTTGACAGGCAAAAAGCGTGGGGTCTACGAGTCTCTAGGTATCGCTTATTACCCGGGCAGCTACTCTGGACTGACCTCATCGCGACTAGTGCGCACCATACGAGACAGTATGTGACAGGCGGGAAGACGTCAGAGAGTTTTGCGAAATACATATTTTTAATGTAAGTACTGTTGCCCTTGGCCCTATTGGTCTTTACAGCGTCCCCGGTCAAAGTGGCGAGCTATCTTCACCAGATTCCTACAGGGGCCTCACCTTGAGCTCGACGCCCGCGGGCACGACGATGGGGCGGAAGGAGAGCGAGTGCGGGCAGATGGGCGTGACCATGATCGCGGGCACGGACGGGTGGATCATGCTGGCGCCCGCCGCCACCGCGTACGCCGTGCTGCCCGTCGGCGTCGACACTATCAGACCTGCGGATATACGCGTCTGTATTAAAACCATTTTTATGTACGCCGCTACCCATCTTTCTTCCCTTTGAGCAGTTGCGTGCACATGATAAAAATACAAGCTAGGCGCTGAGTACCTATGAAATGTAAACTACTGGAAATATTAATAATCTATCCTTAAATTCTTTGACACGTATTGACCGTCATGATTCTCATGTTGTCTTCCACCACCTCAAATATCCAGTATGTGATTGATTAATGATAACTCAAGGAGTATTTGTAGGTCAATTCTGTGCATAAGCAATAAGGAAGTTAAAATAAGTACAAATGTACATCAAAGCGTAATTAAAAATAAAATAAAAGAAACAAAGCTACGAGGTTAAAGTATCCAATAAGTAGGATTTTAATTGTTATTGTGAGTGTGTCTCCGGCACGCGCAATACTTGGAATTCCAGTGCGGGGGTGTGAGTGTGTGTATTAAATTAAAGTACACTCACCGTCCCCTTGCACGGAGGTGATGTGCTTGCCGTCCAGGAACAGGTCGATGTTGGAGAGGTAGGGCGAAGGGCCGCGGTCCACCACCACCTCGTTCAGAACTAAGATAGTGGTGGGCTTCTTGCGCTCCTTGCCGTCGTCGCGCGACTTGCGAAGCACCACGCACTGCAGCCGCGACCGCAGCGTTAGCGCCGCGTGCCCTGCATCACGGCTTTGTTTGAGGATGGTATTGTAACACAGATAAGCAAACAGCCATACGGGACACCTGACGGTAAGTGGTCACCGTTGCCGGTAGACACGAGCAACGCCAACGGACTGCCAATGCGTCGCACCTTTTTCCATGCATATCGCGCCGATATCGCGCCTATCCATGTCATTGTCCATGTGGAAGATTGGATTTAATGTGCACACGCATGTACACGGTCACCTGATGGTAAGTGGTCACTGTCGCCTACAGACACGACCAGAGAAATACTCTTTGGGACCCACCATAGCCCACGTCGTGTATTGACCGATAAACATCGACTTTACGATCGTTCAGAAATAAGAACGAAACAAAGTGTGAATCAAAGATAACATCAATAAGATAAGATAAGATAACATCTGCGTGTTCTAATCATACGAATTATGAGTTAGTCCCCAAGTGTGTTCAATTTTGTTATCCATACACAAAACAAAAATTACCTTCTAATACGTTCATGACCTGGTCCTGAAAGTTGTTGAACTCGAAGGGCGTGAGGAAGCCCAACGAACCCAAGTGGAATGCCATCACGGGAGGCACAGATTGCTGAAAATGAGAAGAAATCGTTGTATACTTAAACACATGTCAATAGATTACATTAATAATTTTACCATGAACTCGCTAGAATTGCTTCACGCCAATGGACAGAGAAGAGAAAACTTAAATGTTAAGCGTATTTAAACTGGAACATTCGTTTAGGACGGTTTATGGACATCTATGATTTATCTATTCGCCAGGTGGAGAAACTGTTGTACTATTCGCCCGGAGCGGTACAACGTCCACATCCATAAAATGTGTGGTCACCGGTTACTCTTGTGTTCGTAGTTGTAAACGGCAGGGCGACATTGCAAGTCCAAATGTTATTCTTTTAACATGAAAAAGACCCCTGCATGTATGTGTACTGAAACGTATACGAACCTGGAACAGCGAGCTACACTTGTGTTCGTAGTTGTAAACGGCAGGGCGACATTGCAAGTCCAAATGTTATTCTTTTAACATGAAGAAGACCCCTGCATGTATGTGTACTGAAACGTATACGAACCTGGAACAGCGAGCTACACTTGTGTTCGTAGTTGTAAA
>DWLO01004207.1:0-10194 GCA_018245335.1 Dalla quadristriga | reverse complement strand
TTTTACGGTCCTGTTCTAGGTTTGTCACAGGTGTCATGGGCGGCAGCGGATGGGTGGATCTGCATGCTCGTTTGTTACCTCATACACATAAAAAAATTATGCGCTTTAAGTAATTGAATATTATCTGCTTTCGGTGAAAGAAAACATCATGAGGAAACCTGCATACCTGAGAGTTCTCCATAATGTTCTCAAAGGCGTGTGAAGTCTGCCAATCCGCACTTGGCCAGTGTGGTGGACTATAGCCTAACCCTTCTTACCCTGAGAGGAAACCCGTGCTCAGTAGTGGGCCGGTGATGGGTTGTGATGAAGATGATAATTTGAATTTAAATAGAAAACTTACATTATGTTATATAAATGACACAATTTAATTGTGATGTTTATCGTTATTTTCAAAACTAAATCACGTGGTTAAAAATGGTATCACAAAAAAATTATTAAATGAGACAGTTAAAAATGATGTCTTTAATCCATCAGAGAATTTAATTAAGGTTAAAGTGGCAATGTCTACAAAGTTTCAAATTAAATTTTAATTTTGTTTTGACAACATTATTCATGAAAGTTAATTTAAAAGTTATTATGTGACCCTAGATTATTGTGTGATCCCGGGACGCTAATTTATTTAGCACCTTTCAGAAATTCTGTATTCTGAGTTGTTTTGTGTTTTGGGCGCACTGTGTTTCAGTGTTTTCACCGGTTTCATTGATTCGTGAACAGGGGGACTAGCTGGCTACACCCCATTAACGGCCCCACGCAGAGCACAGATCTGTCATCACAACAGTATGTAGGCAAGATTCCCAAGCCTACTCCAATTACGATTGGTGGAGGGGTCAACGGCCGATTCTTATGTTGGAAATTTTAGGCTGCCAGAAGGCTTTCAATAAGCCGTTACAAATACTGCGATATCATACAAATATCAACCAGGACCGACTGCATAACGTGCCTCACTAGCATGGAAACAGAACGAGCGCGCAATTAAGAGGCCTGTCACGTTTCGCATTTGTCTCGCTCACACATTGTAGCATTTTCAATTATTGTAAAAGTTTTGGCAGGTAGTCTTTTAAAAGTGCGATTCTTTATAAATGTTGACAGTAAAATAACGGAAATTTTAGACATATTTTAGTATTCGTATACATTCTTCATTTTGGATTGAAAAAATGGCGAGGAGACTTGAGAATTGTTTTCACTCTTTTTCTCTATCCAAAACTAGGTATAAAAAAATAAACTATGTGTAAATATCCGTAGTTTTATCTAGAACTTCTAGGCTCATAACTGGGGCCGAATTTAAGCCTGAGACAATGACACGAGTCTCTCGACCTAATGAAGAAGAAGATGTTGGTGATGGTGGTGATAATTTTACTTTATTTCACAGTGGACATGTTCATGGGCCCTTCGCTGAACTTGTCCAAGGTGGAGCGTCGGCAGATGGGAGCGTACCTATGCATAGCGTCAAACGACGTCCCTCCTTCCGTCAGCAAACGGATTATGCTGAGTGTTAATTGTAAGTAAGCTACCTATATTCAGTCCATCCTCACATCGTAGGGACTATACTGACGCACGCGTATATCCAAATTTGAAATAATGATGGTCTAATACACTGAGGGTTCAGAAAACTATACTTAGCTAGTATAATTAGCTCATAAATAATATACAATGGGGCCTGAAAATTTTACATAGTACAATGCCGATAAACCTATGATACACCTACTTGTTTTAAATTCTAATTTTGTTTTAGCTTGCTTGCTTCAGCGTTAATGAAACCTAGCTACCTACGTTTTAACAACACGGATACTGATTATAAAATTTACACTCATATTTTATATAGGGCAATACCGATAGAGAAACGCTTAATTCGAACCACAATTTATAAATATTGCTCGGAGTGCTTTCGTCGTAAGCTTTAGTAAGCACTGCCGATTTTTCAAATGCGAATCGCAATACACTTGAAGGCAAAAAAGGTTAAATGCCAAAGAACGTGGGTGCTTTCATGACATTGAATTCTTTTCCTTCATAATATGACCTGGATTTCAAGACTTTATGGCGACTTTTATGTCGCTCGCACCAAATGAGGGTTGGCATACAAATAAAAGCGATGTCTTTTTTACATACTTGTTCCAGGTTTTTATTTTTTTTGTATTTACATTATTCCGTATTACGTCCGAACTTACTTTTTACGCAGGGAAGGTCTGCAGTAAGTCCCCTCTAATCTTGTTGTGTCATATTCTTGTGGGAACTAAAAGAAAAAAATGTAGATGTAGATTAATGGTTTATTATATTAGTGTAACTTAATATAATTTCATAAGAACAATATTCTTATTGAACTTCAGGTTGTTTGTCTGTTTTTGTTTGTCTTTAAAAATACGACACTTATAAATTCAGTGTTTCTATAATGGTCTATCCATTATATGGACTTATCATTTTCTATAGTATAATTTGCATGAGTGTGGTTTATATACATTGTATAAAACAGTTTGTTTGTATTGAGGACGCTCTCGTTTCGGATCACTCTCGCTCGCGCATTCTTATATTATCAATGATTGTAGACGTCTAGGAATACTTTTGAAAAATGTGATTAATTATAATAGTTGACAATAAAATTACGGACATTTTATACATATTTTATCTTTCATAATAATAATGAATCTATTAACTTATGTTTGATAAAAAAACTTTTTTTTACCACAGTTGCACCTTCGATTCTAATCGCATCGAAGGTGGTAGGTGTGCCTACCGGCTCGCAAACCAACCTCGAGTGCTTGGTAGAGGCGTATCCACCAGCAATCAACTACTGGCTTAAAAGTGGAGAGGAGATGATTTTATCAGGGTAAGTTAATTTTTTATATGATGAGATTAGCAAACGACATGGACTTCTGTGACAAACCTCGAATAGGACTGTACGAGGGTCTGTTAGTTAGAATACAATAGAATAGAATACACGTTTATTTTGCCAAATAAAACATTGCAAAAATATACATAGGAGAATTTCCTAGAATATTATAATAATATGCGGTACAATGGCAGTTCAGTACAATACTTGACGAAAAAGGGTCGCACTAAGCATTTGCCGCGGTAAACCACAGCCACTGGTTTTCAGTACGACCCTCCTTGTCACGCAGTTCGGATTAGCGGCGTACGAACGGTGTAGGGGTGTATTCTAGATAATTGGTGAGTGTTTTTCAGGATTGTTTTACATATCCGTGGAGACCCTTTTCCAGACTGGTTGGTATACATTATGAAATAGCTAGAGCCAAGCTAAAATATACAGACCACTTACAACAACCACACCACAAAAATGCCGATATACCGAAACTGAGAAGAAAATTTAACTGTTGGAGTTTTTGGGACAACTTTTTAGTTGGCAGAGTGGTTTTAAATCCACCGCAGAACGGAATCCGGACGTACTGTAGTGAAAAACAAGCGCTATACTCGTTGTTTGGCAATCCGTGCACGAGTGATGTTCAGACATGTCCTATCGCATAAGATTTAAGGCAAACGACAAAGGTTTATACTTACTTGAAGTCACTTACTTACTTAGTTTAAGTACTACATTTTAAATGATAATTTTATTCCACGTTATTTGAGTGCTTCACTTATTACGCACAAATCACAAATCACAAATACCGTAAACTCTAAACGTGAGATTATAGTAATGCGTGGAATGATAAAACCTATCGAAATGTATTCTGGTAATACGCTATTTGACAGTGTAAAAAATTATGTCTTATTAGAATCAATAAGACATAATTACATGTCCTATGACACAGGTTATGGTTATAGGTATGGTATATTGGTTATGGATTTTAAAACCGAGTTGCATTAATCTGACTAAACGTAATAGATTATTTATTTTATCCAAAAGGAAACCACAGTAAAATATTTTTTAAGCTGGCTCCATGCTAGCGAAGACGATTGGGTATGGCTGTATCTAAGATGACGTCACACTACAGTAAATGATGTCCGTCATGTCATTATTATTTATGTTTATTTACTGTCGTATGACGTATCTGACGTCAGGCTACGTCATGTGGTTTATGATAGCGTTTTGGCGGGATATTTAAACAGTGCATTTTTATTTACTAGTTTTGGAAGAAATACACAAAAACAATTTAAAATAACCACTTTTTGTAGGCTCTATAAACACCACTAAATAATCTACGATGGTTTCCAGAAACCAAATAGCCCATTGTTCAATGAATCCATTTTATATATCTACAATGTACCTACCTACCTAGAATAACGTGAAATTAATAATTTTATTATGCAAGTATTAGCATAGATTTCTCCTTTTACTCGTTTCTCGTAGTTGATAAAGCAAGTCTCTTGTGAAGACAAGCTGATACCGCACAGATTTTGGTAACAAACGTTATCGCATGTCGAATGACGAATAGTTGCCGCTATAACGAGATACACACCACCCTCAATTGTTGTTTCTATCACTATCAAATGGATATTAATTATATGTACTAAAACGTTCAAAGGTTGATTCTCCAACTTTAAGCGTTTTAGTACACGTAATCATAATCATCAACAGAAACTGAACTAAAGGCCTCTCCTAAAAATAGGAGGATTTGCCCATAATCACCACGCTGGGCAGGCGGCTTAGTGATCGCATTTGGTAGATATATCTTTGTACTTGCGTCTTGGGTGTGCAAAATTGTGTTGTTTTCTGTATCCAAGTGCGCGGGGTGCGGTTTAGCGTTGTTTTTTCAAAGAAATTAAAAATAATTGAATGAAAGCAGTTAGCCAAATTAATCTTGTGAATTCTTTAACGAAATGAATAGCGTTATTCCTTTTCTTTTGCCTATGCTAACTGTGCTTCCTTGTGAAATAAATAGACTTTCTCAACGATATCAGTAATACCTGGTATTTCTTTGAGTTTACGTTGAACAAGACTTATTTTCATATAATTAAATTAGTAAACAAGCATGCAGTCCCTCCCCACCATCCACTGCCACCTATAGACATCTAAGACAAACCTCATAGAACTGTTCGTAATACAATTCTACTAAGACTATAGTTAAAAGAAATTTAAGAAAATTAAAATTGAAAATTATGTAACTTATGTAACAGGGCTAACTGCCCTGTTAGTAAATATTCCGATGTAGTTGTACCGCCCCAGCGAACCGTATGCAAATTCTACCACCTGGAAAAGTTCCAATCTAAAACTTACAACTTAAAAATAAGCAACGTACAAATTTTATTGAAAGTAAAAATTTTACTGTTAAATATATTGCAATACTTCCTATGTTGAATCTTTTGGCCATTGAGGCAAAATTTCAAGTGGCACCCAGCCAGCATGGTTTGGTGTTACAACCCATTACGACGCTTTAGCCTTTTCTGAATGGCTACCATGAATAATGCATTCGTTTGTGGTTCGATCTGATTTATTTTAAACTAGGGAGAGCTCGCGACTTCGACCGCGAGAAATTTCGAAATATATAGGTACATTTTTAAACTATGACGATTTGCATTACAAAGAAGAGTTCATTAAGTGTAATGGACGATATTTTAATTATGAATGTTAAGGTGTGAAAAGTGGTTATAAATGAGAACCGCTGGGCAAACGCTAAGAGCTATAGCTAAAAATTAAAAAACCATTTGAGATTTTGAGACAGAACAAACCATAAACAGATAGTTAGTACCCTCTCGAAGCGCTCGTGGTCGCGCGGCGAGCGTCAGCGGTGGATGGGGGACAGCTACTTAGTGGAAACATTTCTTGAGCGCTTCCGTGCTTTGCCACGTTAAGCCGTTGGGTTGGTCTCGGTTATTATCATCTGATAACAGTAGTTTTCGGGCGGTCTGAAAAAACTTCCGACACTCGGGTTGACTACTAACGCCTCCACCAATCCGCATTGGAGCAGCGTGGTGGACTATGCCCCAGGCCTCCTCAGTTGTGTGGAGAGACCCATACCCGGCAGTGGGCCATTATGGGTTGCATCCATTGTACCCCCTACAATCCCTGAAAGTTCGATCAAAAACATTTACGATAAATTAATGTAATAGAAATCAATAATTTAATGGAATATGCTACTTTTATTACAAAAGTAGCATATTCCGTTAAATTATTGACTTTATTTTAATAACATAGACATACACTCCAAATTTTTTTATTGGTAAGATTTGGCAAGTTGAACCTGTTAAAGATAGGGAATACGACGGCAGATGGGATCGTATTTTATGAAGAAATTTGATTTTGAAGTTGGGATACTGTTTTATGTCGCCCAATATTGTCTCTTTATCTGAATTGAATATAACCATATATATTTCTGACAAATGTTTAAAAAAAATTGACAGTATACAATAGAAAAATAGAATAGAATATTATTATTAGGTCAAATAAAATTCAATAACGATATACATCAAAGAGGTTCCTAGAACACTATGTTGTAACACTTGACGAAAAAGATGCCGTCAGCATTTGCCGTATCATTCGCAGTTTCAATATTGTTAATTGTTTTAGAGGCAAGCATGAAATCCAAGAAGTTCGTATCTCGGCGTACCAGATACGAACAATACTTACCATATCGGAGTTTAATGAGGAAGACACCGGTACTTACACATGTGTTTCTACCAATACGATCGGAAAAGCTGAAGGAACTTTGCGGTTATATGGTAAGTATTCGATAAAATAATCTCTTTAAATTATCTTGCAAGTGTTGTGCTACCTTACCCTCCCTTATGCTGATATCACACGGTTAGACAAAATTGATCCACTTTAGTTGAAAGGTGCAGAAGTCAAATGATATTATTATGTTGATTATTGATGATTATGATCGAAAGTGAATTGTTCAATTCATATAACGCGGAAGAATCGTCGCGGAAATATCGTCGAAGCTTTGTTAGTTTCTTTAATTTGAAATGATTTAACGAATGAATTAACTAATGAATATCCAATAAATCGTTCAACTCTTGTGTTTACATGACAATTCCTCGGGCATTCCCTGTAGTATATTGTGAAGCAGCTATATCCACAACTCCCGATAGGTGGCGCAATAAGTAGAAGGTGACCATACCCGCGAATGTCGGATTGTCTGTCAGAGTTACTCTGTGAAGGACTGATTTGGCAGCGGTATTTCTGTTTGTCTGTATTATGAGTAATATGTTGCAAACTAAGTGAAATAGTTACGTTGTAAATTAATTGTAACTATGGTATTAAGCAATAAATCTGACTTAAGTTGAACAAAGTGTTTCTGTACTTTACGACTTATGCGCGAGCTTATGTCAAAATATTTTTATAAAATAGTCAAAGTACTTGTTATTTGTTATAGAAATAAAAGTTACAACGACGACGACAACTACCACAACTACAACGACAACAACAACTACAACTACGACGACACCTGCGCCGACAACGACAGAATATACAACGCCACATCGTAAGTTTATTATGATTTAAAAAATAGTAGGCATTTCTTTATTATTAGTATTTGCATTAGAGAGCAAATATTCTAATAACCACTTATTTCATTACCTGCACCTAAACTGAGATCGTAGAGAACGACGTCAAAATCATGCCTATTGCATTCAGTCCAACGCGATTCGCTTCAATATTCCATATTATATTTTGGGAGTCTAAATATAAATAAGTTATGCATTTGGATGTAACACAAACTAACAATTGTTGTGTTACACATGTTCTACTTATTTCTAACGTAAAATATTTAATTTTGACATACAATATTGAGTGTATTGTTTCTATAAATAAAAAAAATATATAATTTTTTCGGAATAAACAAATAAAATTTTGTTACAGATTTTGTTGTGCCACTTCAGCCGGCGGAGCAAAAGTTTTTTACACCAGATGTTACGACGTATGGTGAGTAATTGACATTGTGACATTTTTACTAATTAATGAGTCAATCTATATTTAATTTTTTAGAGCAATTGTATTTTAGTAAAATATTTTTGAATTACCTGTCTAGATACAATGCAAAACGTCATTGAGCAGTCCGTTCTTGACAATCACTGGCTGCCAACTGCGGAATCCACTGGATCGAGAGCTCATCAAGCGTTGCCTTTCCCGATTCTGACAATTGTATCAATGTTACCCTACCTAAAATATTATTTAAGACTATGTTTAAAAACAATCAACTTCATATTAGCTAACAATCATAATTGTAATGTATTAATGCAAAACACAAGATGATAAGTTAAGAACGGAAGAATCAGACGGCGTCAATTTACAATTTAATAATAAGTAAATTAAGAAACTGTTTAACATGTAGTCGGCTGTAGAGTAAGAACAATATTTCACTGTAAGAATATTTTGTGTGATGGAACAACGTGGTAATGAAAATGTATTGTATTGTAAGTAATCAATAAAACAATAAGTGCCAACGTAACTTACTCCTTGTAGATTTAGTTTCAATAAAAATGATACTTCTGCTGTCGTTGTAAGTAATGTTACACGTACTTCTAACTTATATATAGTTTAAGAAACACAACAATTGTCTTCCTATTGATACAGCATATCTGGTATCGTAATGTTTTGTTTTTTTTCATCTGTATTATAAACAACAAGAAATTCGAATCAGAAAATTGAATTTCTTATACCCTCAAACTGTAGTGTATATATATAAAACTTAATCAGATTTAAATGCTGGACTAACCTCATGGAATAAATAAGTACTTGTATGTAAGTACTTATTAATTCCCTGACTATCGTGCAATTTGTAAACACGAGCATTTCAAGTTGCTTAACCGCATAACTATATAGATATACCTGGAAAAGCTTTTTGAATAAACTAAAAATGACATTGATCACGTGAATGTACCACGTAGAAAGATATAAAATATTTTTTCAGAATCCTAAACTGGCCAGCGTAGTTCATTCAAAACTTAATCAAGTTGTCTGTTGCGATTCTATGCCTGTACTGGCCACAGCAAATAGGGCGCATCTTTTGTGTTTAAAATGAAAAAGAAAAAATACCGGACTGCAACCACTCGCTGTTCCGAATTCAAACGAGTTCGTAAAGCGTGGAAAGGATGAGCCTTGCTCACACAGTGGTATCTGTTTCAATAAACACCACACAATACATACATACCTATTTTTTATTGCATGAAGGGCTAACGCGCAAGGAGGTCTGTGGTAGGTTTTTTTTATAAATTATAGCCAAGGAACCAGCAGACGGCCACCTGATGGTAAGTGGTCACCGTCGCCTATGGACACTAGCAACACCAGAGGAGTCGCCATTGCGTCGCTGTCCTATAGATTTGTGCAATATAATAGAAGTCCCCAATGCATTCTTCACCGAGCTCATTATGCGCAAAATTTTATGAACCCCATCTCAAAGTCAAAGAGGAAAGCATTTCGACCACTCGGAAGATTTCGGCTATTGATGACTATCATCAATAAGCTACCTTAAGTGGTTCATATTTTGTATTTTAATACATGTATTTAAACGCATCAACTCTCTCTAATTGTATTTCGATGCCAAGACAGGAATTACCTACGTAGCACTATTTGAACATTTCAACTACTTGCTGCAGTAAAATTATTTCCTTATCTAAATTAATTATATCAGCTCTGTTATTAAATAATAGAATGTAAATTTACATTGTAAATATGAATTTTACAGGTAAGTTAACAAACATATAAATTGCAATATTGTTATGCATTAAGATGAATAATGCAACTGCTTTTGTACTCCTTAATGACCTGAGTATGTTAACAAAAATTAAAAATTACGTTTGTCATAAATAACTAAAGTCAGTTTTTAACGAAATAGTAGCCTCTTTCAATATTTATTGTTAGTATTGTATAGAGCCATATAAGAAATAAAAATGTATTATGCTCCATGGGAGTGACAAGAAAAAATAGGAACTACCCAAAACGTTTAAGGAAAAGGTTTAGTAAGCGAAGATTAACCTACAAGGTTGAATTTTGTGTCTTAGTCGAATATACTTGAGGTTTACTGATACAATTTACTAATATTGATATATAAATTTGAATATGCATATAACTATTATATTATTAGCATATTATAGATATTTTTAACTTTATTTATTCGAGAGTAAATATTCTTTCACCAATTGCAATTATTTAAGGTTGGATTTTTGTACTGATTATTTTGTTAAATAACGTCGAAACTAAACTCACCTTTCTATATGAAAGGAATAGTACAAAAGTATGCTTTTATTTACATTACATTTTTAAGTTTAAAAAAATATTTAAGCCCATAGGTTCTCTGAGTAAAT
>DWLO01004206.1:0-10194 GCA_018245335.1 Dalla quadristriga | reverse complement strand
GCTAAGGATTCCATCTTACTGCTCTTACAGTTATAGGTAATCACAACATGCTCTGTGATGCTAGTTTACGATACACTCAAACATAAATAAATAATAATAATATAATCATAATTGTACAATATGAAATTACAATGGATTACACAAAAAATTCATAAAATCTAAGGCACATCATTAGTTTCATCAAGTTTCATCACTAAGCATCGATTTCTTCCAGACAAACACACGGTGAGGAGTGAAGGAATGTAGCTATGTAATAAGGTAGGTGCACAAGAAAAGATCATAAGGAAAATTTACATGAAATCAGCATTTAATAATACGTGATGGCGAAACACACAGAAGAGGAAACAGAGGAAGCAAAAGGAAAGAAAGCCAGAAACAGAAGATAACCAATTAAGTTAAGGTGATATATCCATCCTCACTTAAAAATGAAGCAGGCGAATCACGGACCAATCACGGAGTTTTAAGATGACAGTGATACAACTAAATAGTTACTCATATGAAATCATGTACGTAAATGGTGAGACGGCTATAGTGAGCGCGTGCTCGAAAATAATCAACGTATGCGCCAAACATCTTTTTAATTTTAATGCACATAGCTATTTGACGGATTAAGAAAACACACTAAAAACCGTTGTATCACCTTAAGGTTGTAAGATTTTACTTGATATTTAAATGAGTTTAAAGATGTTGCTTTACGAATGTATAGGGAAAGAGACGGAAGAAGGAAGAAGAGTGCAAGATTGGGCAAGATTTTCAGTAAAGCGGAGAGAGCGATCGTGAGTTTCTTCTTCGATTCGATCTTCATTGAATTCTGTAGAGAGATAGTTTGATTCACGGAGAAGGGCATAGAACACTTTTGAAAATGAATATTTGTACAGATGCCGACGGAATGAAACGCGGAATAAAGTCACGGGCAACAGCTAGTAGATAATAAAATTAACATCCTTACTCGTACTATAATTGTGAAGGTATGTTTGTATTTATTTCACGCTGCAATAAAGCGTCAATTTTTTGCAGAGAGCATTGTACATTCCTGTGGGTATTTTGGATAGATAAGGGAATTTTACGCGGACGTAGCTTCGGGCAAAGCTTCGTTAAAAATAAGTAGTACTTAAAGCGTGTAGGTCTCCCAAATGTAAGTATAGAATGCACAAATATTTGCATAGGTTAACGATTCAAACGACATAAAGTTAATATTATCTGTAATTTAATTGCCGGCAATGCTAATATTATGCCTTTAATAACTGCCTTAACAGGGAAAAGCACATACCGACATACGATGTAACTTGAAACTGTTATTTGTTTAAATAATAGGTAATCGTAAATGTTAACGTTGAAAAATTGACAAAACGATGGGCAGAGATATTTTTACAAATGTTATGATAATTAATACACTGTGGCGTAAATTAATTAAAATGCCCTAATAGTCCTAAATCCATCTATTGACTCCACACATACGCATCTTTATATTTTTGTATTATTAGTATTTATACAATCCTCGTAATATTGATGTAAGTGACGCGTCGTATCGTATCATTATAATATTCGTGAGAAAAAACTCGTATCACATATCGTAGGTGTAAGTGCGGCTGGTGAGTATGTTTATGTTCCCAGCCATAGCGCTCAACGTGAAATGTGACGCCTTGGCATCCTGCGGGCAGAGTAAATATTACTCTGATACACTGCGTTACCTACACGATACATCGTGTAATGTATGAAACGCGATACAGTATATGAAACATGTTGGTTTATAGTGGTTTAAAGAGGAATCAGCACTATGAATAATTTGAAATTCATAAAAGTACCTACTGCTCTTATCAATCCAACTGCAGTGTAAAATGTAAAGCTTGAGTGCTTCATTTTTGCTACATCAATATATTAAGCGGTGGAATCGAAAAAATATGTAAATCAGGTCTCCTTAAATGTATTCATGAAGAGAATTCATTTAAAGCCGAGAGCGCTAAGTATACAGTATACAAAGTAATGTAGGTCTCGCAGGCTCGGAGGGGACAAATTGAAAAGACGTTTCAACCCGCAAGGGTGCGACTACGACGGGTGATGCAAATTCAATTGCAGGATATATAATATTATGCGGGCGAGCGGTCTTTGCTTCCATTTATGGGAGACTTCTAAAAAGCTCCCAAAGCGTTTTGCGACAGTGGAATAGAATAAAGAGAGGGCAAATTATAAATGATTCAAAGTATACCACCGACCTATCACTGCTCGATGGCTATGCTTTGCGTCAATGAAATCGGTATTTCTTCTGTAGCAGTAATCTTTACGCAATAAAGAATAAGCCTTACTTAACAACCCCAAAGAGGTCGACCAATTCAAATCCTTCCTTTTGAACTCTAGGAAGATTTTCCACTTCAAAGTTTAATTGACATTTTAATCAGTGTCCTCATTTCTGTAGTCAATTATTCACCAGTGGCTAGCGGATGGCTGCCAAACTCCAATCCCGACTCTTCTTGACACTTGTAGCTTGGACCGGCTGCGACTGATTTGGCACCGGCCCAACTGTTACCTTTGTTCATCTACCGTCTGATATACTACATACTTGAACCGTTGCTACTCTGAGTCGTGTTTGGAATTAGTAACAAATTGGTTTATAAGCGGACCACGTTTTCTCGCATTCAAAATAATGGCTTCCAAATGGGCACTAAGACGGACATGTTACTGAAAAAGTGGATGCCGTGCGGTATAAATAGTCGGGAAATAATACTTCGTAGAAATATTACCTTAGTCACCTTTGCCGTCTGTTGAAACAGGCTTTGATAGAACTTTACAATACTGATGAATCCCTACAAGGTTGGTCGTCTGCTGTTCGATCACCCGGCACTTATAGGACTCGACCTTAAATAAGTTCGTAATAGATAGACTGTGGTGTCATTCATTGGAAACACTACAATTTATACCAAATAATTTACAAATGCCTTACATGCTTGCTGTTAAATTTCATCAAGATTAACAAGAACGGACGCAGAGAGTTGTGTTATTACTTTCGCATTCATAATAGTTGTTTGTACAGGCAGTACAAGTATACACGTACCTAAGTAGGAATGTGTATGTCATAGTCGTTGGACACATCCGTGTCGCCACTGTAACAGCAAAACTGCGGGGAGGCGAGTTGAACGCCGGCTTGACTCGACATCGACACTTGAAATAAGTCTCCCTCCGACTGTCGAGAGCACTGTCACTGATTAAAACTCGCTCGGCACCGCACCCGGCTTTGCTTTATTTGCTCCTCTCAAAGCGCATTACTGCACCGCTTGTATTTAATCTCGGAAAAAACTTTCAACACGACTCAAAGTTAACCTAGCTCGGTTTGAGCGCAACTCTCCTGCTACCATGTTTAACTTCAATGAAATATTTAAAAGTTGTGCTTTTGCTACCTTACTGTAGTGATATTCTAAAATGAAACGTTTAGATCTCGTATTGAACGCTGATTTATTTTTGTAAAATACAGATAGTACCCATGTATCCAGTTAATAAAAAACTACCAGACATTCAGTGTTACCTACTAGGTATGTAAGTCTTTATGTTAATACACTCTAGGTTAAAATACGCAGATTAGAACGTTACTGGACTGTAAGTTTCTTAAAACAAATTTGCTTATATACAAAATGCAATTGATTCGTCTCCAGTCGAATGTGTCACTTCAACATGAACAGCATCGATATTTATTTGTGCCATTACTTTACCAACTAACTTTATTTCTTTAATGGCGTTGAATATGATGGAGATGAGAGGTAGGGGGCATAAATTTGGCGTTCGAACGACAGCCAGACTGCGCTGTATTATGCATGTGATTGCGAATATTGCGATCTTGCCGAACCAGGAGTGCGCCCAACAATGTTTGCTAGGAACTTAATGTGACGTTGATAAAATTTGAGAGGATCGGGAAAGTATTATACATTATTGATGAGGGAGATCGAGTCTTCACCTTTACTATGTAAGGCTAGCGATAACCCATTAGCGGTCGAATGGAGGGAGGAGAACCGGTATTTTCTCTCAAAACGAGCAGGTTCGGAACGCACTCCACCACGCTGCTCCGATGCGGAATGTTATGTTAAGCAGTAAAGTTATACTGGAAAGGAATGTCCTAACTTCCCTATTCTCAAAAAAATTTGAGAGCTTTTGTTTGCTCCCCATCTACTCTAGCTTCAAACCTGCTTTCGTTGCAAAACACGGAATCTCTCAATAACTTCTATAAGAAATATCATATCCACGCCGTCTTGTAAGGGTTGACATATTACTTCACACGCCTTTGAGTAAATTATAAACAACCAGGAACTCATATTTTTGATGATGTTTCCCTTCTCCCATCACACAAGTGATACACAAGTTAAATTTCAAAACCGCCCATAACTTTGGAAAGAAGTACGTGACCGGGACTTGAACCCCGGGCTATCAAGTAGGAGGCAGAAGGCTAAACCACTCGGGGTGTTCGTGCAAAACGAAGTCTTCAATAACATCTTGTACCTATCATGCCGTAAACAGGTGTCTCGGAAGATCTTTGCAATCGCCAATTTTGTTAACCTTTAGCATAATAAGTTTTCATTTCGATAAGCTTCGATTGTTGGGTTTTTTAAAATTAAAATTTTAACAAATTTACACCTCCACTATAGGTGTCCACTCTGTATGAAGTGTAGTGAACTAGACAGACAAAGTTTAGCGACCATTGTCTGCAGACGAGTTAATGGCCCTCAGGGGACGAACGTGCCTCCTCGGATCCCAGACAGTACCTACAGACTGTCACCCTTACAATCTCCTACATTTTTATATCATAATAAACTCTATAATCTCTTTCCTCATTATTTCTTTTAGCTAGATAAAAAACAATAATATTTCACAACGAATCATTATGATTTATAATTAAAATAGACGGAATTCAATGTTGCTAAACAGTTTTTCGTACAACACAATAGCTGGTTGAATATTTGTAAGGCTGTCACAAGTACAATAGGGCGAATCTTCGCGCGCATTTCCCCCGGCGGCGACGCGACACGCTGTCTCTTGACAGGGATAAATTCTGCGGCACCCTCATTTTTTAAACCATACCTACGCCAACTACAGCTATAGATCTACCACTCATTACTATACCATTTGCTCCCCCACTGTGGCCCAACAATACTGTAAAAATAGGCAGTCGCACATAAAATAGACATCAAACGCTATAATACGTCTCGACGTGGTCTCTAGTCGCCCCCATACATTACAATAGTCTTAGCTAAGCCCACATATACGATTTGTTGGTTCCTTTGTTCTTCGTCCCTTGTACAGCTCGTGGCTCGTAATTAGCACTCCCGATCCCGATCCGGAGCGAAACAAAAAGGTGGGTCCAATTACATTTGTTGCTGGGTCATGAGTTATAATGAAGTTACTTGTTCCACACGAAAGTTAGACTTTGAGATATTAAAGTGAGTGTGCTCAAAGCAGCGGCGTGTTGCGAGTCGTGCGTGATGAATGCTAATGTAAGATTATTTAGCTGACATTAGCAGTTATGTTAGAATCTGCATTGCATATGAAAATACTATAAACAAAAGATGCAATATACCTAATGACATCATTTTGCACATAAGGCTCATAACTTTACGTTAATGTTCGCTGTCTAGTTGTAAAAGTCAAGAACTTTATTTACGTAAAAGGTTATTATTTTGTATTCTTACCATTCGTATATGTAGACGTGCAGTGACTTACTTGACTCCAGGCATACATTTTAAGTTTAATGTAAGTTAAGTAAGTCATCGGTAGGTACTTATAAGTAGTAAGGTAGGCTATAAGGCGCGTATACTCGTGTTGCAATGCATGTATTATTATGAAAACCAGTATGGGAAATCAGTTGGTTACCGGGATCAATCGAAAAGATAACGTAAATGCTTAGTTGAGTTTGGCATCCATAAGCCAAGCATGTGACATATTGATGAATGACCTGTCTTGTTGTCGCTTCTGTCTGCCTATCATAGATATTAGTTATGTATCTTTGTTTCATACAAATCGTAGGGTATGACAAAAATAATCTGACTTGTACCTGTAAATCTCAAATATTACGGTCAGATTTTTGGTTTGGAGTTAGGAGTTTGGATAAAAGAGAATATGTCGATGGCTAGTAAATAAGTAAAATATACAAAGTCATTAATAGGCAAGTAATCGAAGTTAACAAGAATTTACCTTAGAATTTAGCTATTCATATGCGTGAAGCACCTCCTTCTCCTTGAGCACCGTGGAGGTATTATCTCACCCCTACCAGCCGGAATGCAGACAAGCAAGCTAGACGTATGTACAAACTCATACAAACCTTGTACCTACTTACAGAAAGTAAGTAACATTGTTACCATCATGTTGAACCAGAATATTTTCGCATAACGCTTTGCTGTGATTTCGACCCGTATTCGCGGAAGAAGCTCTAAATATGGCATTAAATTGAACAGACCCATTTGTCACGGAGCTATATTATTATTTTGTGCTTACAAAACTATCACGGGAAGGTATTGCTATTGGGATAAGTCAGATACTTAAGATAACCTGCGTCAACCTATCAACCTGCGTGAGCTTTGGACGCACGACGCAAAACAATGACAACTACAGCAAAAGCTAACATTATCAACAATTTGCTTAGTTGATGGGATTAAGAATGTTAAAATACAAAAGACTTTACCATTCAGAGTGGCGGCGATTAGGCCTACGTGGGCGAGCAGTGGGCCTTTGGTTGTAGAAAAAGGAAGTTCTTTGCAAAAGTATATTATGTATAACACAGTAGGTACCTTATCAACACCGAGTTTGAGTAATGAACACGAGCAATATATACGAGAAATATATTATATCTGTGATATAATATATATTCTTTAAACCATCGCATGGCTCGTTAATAGTGGTTGGAATAGAAACAATCAATTTTATTGTACCAGCAATTTAATGATGGCTGCGTGCTAGTACGAAAATGTAACCGCTAAGATTCATTTACATTGAACAAATCATGACTTCATCGTATACGTTACTAGTTTTGTTTAGTAAATTAATTTGTTGTGCTTGTAAAGAATATATTTATGCAATTGTTATTTGTAACAAAATATTATTATAAAGTCCCAAAATTCTGGATTTTTAAGATTTGTGTTTTAATGCGAGGTTAATAGAAGATCAATTCAGTCCAATAAACACGAATTGTAAGCTTAGTTAATTTATAAAGAAGGTACCGTTGGTTTCATTCATTCGTTTATATCTTTTCATGAAAACTTACTTATTACACACACGTCGTCCTAAGCCTCAAGAAAATACAATACTTCCCTATATGGGAAATGTTATTAGAGATTACTATTGGCAACACTCAGTGCGATATTGCAGTCATCACAATGGACCTAGCTTCCTATTGAGCTGTAAAATTAGATTGAGTTCCAGCGCGACGGTTCAATATCTTCCATGAAATCCAGCGAACTACAATAACCCAGTTGGCCTCGTATGAGTTGACGCAGCTCTATTGAGGAAGTTTGAAATGGAATTTATTGGGTTGTGTATAGAAAGATGAATGTTGCATAAAAACTTTTAGATAGAGAGGTAAATAACCACAGTCAATACATTTTTGATGTTTTATCAGGTCAGGTTAGTCCATTTGAACATTTTACGAATAGATATTGCCTACGACTTTCATCCCCTGTTTAACCACCGTAGATAATGATTTGACAAAAAAGAGGGTTAAGTCCTTCTCCAGCCTATTTTCACACCATTTTCATAAGAACCCGTTCGGTATTTTTCACGTAATGTATGCACAGGCAAACAGAAATATTTAAAAAAACTGAATTACATTGAATTGAACAAAAAAACTCTATTAATTATTTGTTGTAAGTCGCCCCGCTTAATTTTTGTTCTGATATTTTCCATGTAGGTACGGATACGTTTTACAATTTGTAAACATAACCTACGAGGTACTTATGGATAAATGAAAACTCAATTTGGGTAAATTAAACAATAACTCAATAAGTAACCGCAACTAAAATGGAAATGGCAGTAATCGGAGCATAATATTTGACAAATACCTAGTAGTCACGAGGGTATATAGTGGAAACCCTCGATACGTTAAAATCCGAACCCACTGACCTGAAGTAATTACCTTCAGGTGCGTTACTAACGACCAATCTATAAAACAGTGAGGTTCCTATGCGATTTTATGCACAATAGTTTGACAAAGGAAGTACCTAGGTAATGTACTTGTTACTACTTCATTGCAAATTGGTTCTTGCTAATTGTGTAAGCAAACTACAGACTCTTTAGTCATGTGACTGAGATAGGTATTGTCTGTTGTAACATAAGAGATAGCCATAGGATAAGATACTGATTACAAAATTATTTAATGTTATTTAAATATTACTTATTTTACTTTCATTTCATTAGTAGGTTTAGAAGTCTTTGTTACAAAAATGTACACAGTTAAAATCCTTTTAGACACCAAGTACAAAACGCTCTACCTAACTGACTAGATCGAAAGATTATATCTCTATGTTTCACAATAATGCTTTAATTTAAAAATATATAAACTCCTATCCTTTTGGGGCAGTGTGTTAATTTTAAACTAAGGTACCGATGGTTGGTAAACACGACGCATGACCGTCGGACATCGCATTCGCGCTAACAGCGCCGCGCCACTCCAAAATGCGAAGTGCACTTACTAGTGACTCATCTGTTACTGACATAACGGAAAATTTGCGAACGCAGGAATCGTTTTGGCCCTTTTAGTAACACTAACACGTAAGTATGAATGACTTACAAACTAATCAGTAACCCAAAAATAAGTAATTAGGCATGTTATTCAACATAATTAGACTGCACCCTTTCACCCATACCACTTTCAGTCACAAATTGCTCAAACTACTTACAATAATGTTGAATAGGATACGAACTGATTAAGATGAGGGTCTCTTACCAATTCACATACGAGTATACTCGTAGTATAGTCACCATCATCATCATCACAACCCATCAACGGCCCACTACTGAGCTCGGATCTCCTCTCAAGTTGAGAAGGGTAAGGCAATAGTCCACCATCCTGGCCGAGTGCAGATTGGCAGATTTTACTCGCCTTTGAGAAAGTTATGGAGAACTCTTTGGCATGCAGGTTTCCTCACCTATGTTTTCGTTCACCGAAAGCAGTTAAAGCGTACATAACTTTAAAAAGTCACAACCTGGGATTATTCGGCCGCAGTCTTAACCACTAGGCTATCATCGCATACTAGTAGGTATTAGTAGGCATTTAAAATAATTATCATTGTGTGAACTTCGGATATTCTACGCGACGTATTATCTTATCACATCGCATTGATAAGGCATGTTTCCAAATATGGATTTTACAGGTCAAGTAGTGACAAATAGAAAAACATTGTAACATTGTTAGTTAAAACACTATTCGGTCTTATTTAATTTTTTTATTTACTTAGCTTTATTGAAACACGGTGAACAAATGATGGCATTCTCTACCAGATAACCATTGGGCTAACTAGAAATACACGAATTCCGATTCGTGTATTTCTAGTTATCGGAGGTTATCTTTAAAACTAAGCAGTCGAATAAAATTGTTTTTTATAGGAACGAGTACATCTACACAGAATTGCAGAAATAATTTAAAAAAAAAACATTATTGTTACTATTATTATATGTATACATTTAACGATATAAATAGGTACACATAAATAGGTACATACATTTTTATTAGGTGTGCGGTAAGTACCATAAAACGTAGTTTCTTGGATCATTGCAAATAGCTGACGTACGAACGTAGCTAATCTATCTCTTCAGTTCTGTTGTAAATGGAGTTCAAAGATCACTTCGCGGTCTCCACTCGGACGGCTCTCGTTAAATTCTCGCTGAGGGATGAAACGCAAAGGGGTCGTTCTATTTCTAATGAACAGAAAATCTTCATTTTTATGTGAATAAAGTAGCAAACAAGCATGCTGGCCTTTTTTATGTTAATAAGATAGCAAACGAGCATGCAGCTCCACCCATCCGCTGCCCTCATGACATCTGGGACAAACCTCGAACACGACCGTTAAAGGAACTGGGGATGTTAGTGCAGTTAGTATGAGATGTTCATAGGATATTAGTTGGTCAGTATACGTTAGTATAAGGATAATGGGAAAAAGTTAGTAGAAGGACTGGTAGGAATAGAGCATTTTAATATCTTAGTATACAGTTAATACCTGATGTCTA